>VZTF01001716.1:5362964-5466527 GCA_013397755.1 Cnemophilus loriae
AGGGGGCGGGACCAGGGCGGGGCCGCGCCCCCTGGCGGCCGCTGCTGGCGACGGCCCCGCGGTGCCGGAGCCGGGAGGGGCCGGGGGCGGGGCGCGAGCCACCCCCAGCGGGACTCTGCCTGGCTCCGGGACTCCTGACCCCTCCCCTCAAGGCTGCCCAACCTGCCGGCTGTTTCAGGGACACCTTTCCAGACCCTTCCTCTGCCCCATCCTAGCCTTGCTCTTACTGGCGCCCGGAGCGCCTAGTTTACGCTGGTGTGTGAAGCAGGGGTGGGGGGAGGAGGCATCTGAACGCCACAGAAGCAGCCGGGCCTCAGGGGTGTCTTCCCTGAACTGCAGGTTTCACCCTCAGAGCGCCCTGCGATTGCTCACCGGGCGGTTCCGCAGAGCGGGCTCGGGAGACTGGGGTAGCGCAGCCCCGGACCGCGGCGCCACAGCGAGGCCTCGGGCGGCACAGCCCGGTTTGCAGTCTCCCGGAAAAGCTGCGGCTCCCCGGCTTTTGCTGCCTTGGCTTGTAAGGGCCCACAGGTCCGAAGATGGAAACACCGCTGCCGGTGAAAGATGAAGTAAGAGCTAATTCCAGCCCGATGCTGTCAGACAGATGGGTGGGCTGAGATGGCACGGAGATGTTTAAAGCGCTCTATTAAAAGCATCTGCCAATATAAAATTGAATGAAGAATTTTCTATCAAGAAAATATTTCTCTTGCTCAGAAAATAACTACTTTCCAGGCTTCTAATACAGACCAGCATTAGCCAGCAAAAATAACAGTCAAACTGCAAGGAAGGCTTGTGCTGTTTCATAAATATCTAAATCTTTAGCTACCAAAAATTTGGGTGACTGACCACAGAATCATAGAATCATTAAGGTTGGAAAAGGCCTCTAAGATCAACTCCCACTGTTAACCTAGCACTGCCAAGTCCACTGCCAGTGTTCTTAAGTGCCACATCCACATCTTTTGCACACGTCCAGGGTGGTGATTCCACCACTTCCCTGGGAAGTCTGTGCCGATGCTTGACAATGCTTTCCCGGAAGAAATTTCTATAATATCTAATTTAAACCTCCCCTGGTGCAGCTTGAGGCAATCTCCTCTGGTCCTGTCACTTGTTTCCTGAGACTGACCCCGGTCTTGCTACCACCTCCTTTCAGAGAGTTGTAGAGAGCGATCACGTTCCCCTGGAGTCTCCTCCAGGCTAAAGAACCCCAGCTCCCTCTGCTGCTCCTTGTAGGACTCAACTCTCTAGGCCCTTCGCCAGCTCCATCCCCCTTCTCTGGACACGCTCCAGCACCTCAATGTCTTTCTTGTAGTGAGAGGCCCAAAACTGAGCACAGCATTCAAGGTGGTGCCTCGCCAGTGCCGAGTACAGGGGGACAATCACTGCGCTGGTCCTGCTGGCCACACTATTGTTGATACCATGGCCAGATGCCATCGGCCTTCTTGGCCACCTGGGCACTCGCTGGTTCCTACCCAGCCAGCTGTTGACCAGCACCCCCAGGTCCTTTTCTGCTGGGCAGCTTTCCAGCTCCTCTGCCCCAGCCTGTAGCACTGCAGGGGGTTGTTGTGACCCAAGGGCAGGGCGTGCCACTTGGGCTTGTTCAGTCTCACACAGTTGGCCTCAGCCCATTGATCCAACCTGTGCATATCCCTCTGCAGAGTCTGATGATAAGGGAATGTAAAGAAAAATGAGCTTAGGTCTCTCTATTCCAATTGTATAGCTTAGTGTGTTGGGGGACCTAAGAAACGCATGTGTAGATCATATTTGCATAGGAGAGTGCAGAGCTGCACTCTGACACCTGACAAATCAGCCTCCTTGGAGGTGAGTGATTACTCAGTTACTGAATGGCAATGGAAGATAAAAAATAATAGAAACTGTTTGCTTTGAAAAGTAATTTGCTGATGTAATTACTCATCAGTTATCACCTGAGATCATGAACTAACTTAAGTGACTGTAAGTCACTGGTTTTAGTGGTCTCACTTATCCAGTTTTGTTTAGTTTTCAAGCACTTTGGGAACTGCTTGATAAAATTTGTGCATATATCAGGGTTAATGCATTAATTATATAGCATTAAGTCATTTTTTGTGTGTATGTGCACAAAAGTCTGGAAAGTTCTGGCCAGTGAAGGGGACACTTGCAATGTGTACTTGCACGTTAAGTACACGTAAGGTAAAAGTATATGCACGGTATCTTGAGCTATATTGTAGCCAATTAGCTATTCAGATACCAAAATAAACTCTTACAAAAGCTTCACCTCACTTCATCTTATCCTAATATTTGCCAGGATCTGTTTCCTGAGAATCTCCCTTCTGTTGTTTACAACAACAGAATCAGGTCAACTTGACCCCAGTATTTTCATTCCTCACTATTAATTAACCTCGGAACTAGTATTAAATCTCATTAACCAGGACACTGATTCTTCTGTTTATTTCACTTGCTGTGATGAAGATGAGCCTTCTGTGTTTTGCCTGGAGCTCAGCTAATTTACTCTAACGTCATTTAAAATAGTCTAAAATAAACAAAAGAGGGAAATGTTTCAGGAAAACTGAAATCAGTTTCTCAAAAGCAAGAATTTCTGAACAATCCCGAGAAATTGCTCACCTCAATGTAACTCTCCATGTCGACCTGCAGACCCATGAGTTTAAACGTGTTGAATGCCAGACTCCTAGTAATAGTGTCTTGTGGTATTGCAGAATTTTATTTGTGGGGGTTTTATGCAGCTATGAAAAGGTCCATACAGAGTTACAGACTGCTTTTCTAAGAGATAGTAATTGTATTCTTGCTTCCCTCAAACTACATAGTACTAATGGCATAGAAAAACAAATATATATATATTTTTTAACAATATTCAGTTCACAGTGGCACCGTTACTGTAGCCCTTCTGTCACCGGCTATTACTTCTTGTAGTACAAATAGGCCAGGAAAAGCTAATGACAGATGAGAAGACTGCTTGTCCTTAGAGACACTGGTGGCAGTGGGCAGCTCTAGACAACTTTAAGGTTCACTATAGATAAACCGTGGCATTAATCTAATTCGTAATCATAGTAATCATCATCTGTGTTCACTCCGATGTCGGAGGCCTCATTGGGTTTCATTTTCTTTCTGTCCTCTTTGCCTCTTTCCATGGAAGACAGATTGTCTTCACACTGCTGCAGAATCTTTTTGGAAGACATCCAACTTTCTCCTCGGCTTTGTGCTGGTGCTGCACACTGCCCTCCCCGGACATCTGTCCCTTTGGCCACCAGTGCTCTTCTGGTTCTGAGAAGGTCACAGGTGCAGTTCCAAGGGTTTCCATCTAAATATAGATGACGAAGACGAGGTAAATACTCCAAGACTTTGCGATCCAAGAGAGATATCTTGTTATTCCGTAAATTTAAAACCTGAAGCTGTTTCAAGTCCTTCAGCTCTTGTTCTCCAACATCTTCTATGTCATTTCCTTTTAGATCCAATCTAGCAAGGGTGTCTGGAAGTCTGAACAAAAACAAAACAATACAAAGGTGTTATGTTCATCATACTGTTTCTGTAAGTTGTATTTGGTGGTGGCTATTTGTCCAGGCACATCTGTTGTACTAAAATAAAGCTATCACTAAAAAATGCAATCTTCTGCAAAAATAGATGTTCATATTGGGTTTGGGTTGGGTTTGTTTGTTTGTTTGCTTGTTTGCTCTTTGTATTTACGTTATAGGTGTGCTGTCTTTGCACTCTTGAACTGTTTTTTCAAATTACTGCAGTTCTGACCTGTACTGGCTGTTCATGCAGCTGAACTGAACAGCAGTCCTGTGCTGTACTATGAAGGAGATCAGCTTTTCAATTGACTGTCAAGTTTAAAAATGCTTTTTGTACTCTTCAATGCCTGTGACCAAACTATAGCACCATGAAAGATCAAAAGTTTAGACAACTGTGGCAACGTTGCTCCTTCAACTACTTCTATATATGATTTGTTTAAAAACTTTTTTTAGTTCAAAAATAATTAGAATTTTTCTCCATGTTGTTCTCCTGCTCCCATCAGACTCAAACATTAATCATCACAGCAGTAATTCATCTGATGATTATCTGTTAAGAAATCAGCAACAGGGAAAATATAAGTGCTTTTTGGTGGTCCTTTTAAATAGTACTTTTGACATTTAGAACTGGTTACATTTAGAAGAAGAGAAAAAGCTGATAATCTCTGGATATGATACTAGACAGGTCGATATAATTCTTATTTTCATATACATTACAAATGTATATGAAAATAATTTCAAAAGCCTTGCTGTTTATGATCTTTTAATTTGCCTCTGATATAGTTAGTGACAAGTGCTTAACAGAAAAGCATTGGTATGGAATATCTTTAATAAAAATAATTTGAAAGTATCTTAAAAATCACCTTACTACGGTAGTATGCAAGGTGATGAAATTAAGAGTCAAGGTTACATTACAGATTTTAAGGAAACTTATTGATTGAAACTCTTAAGGAAATGATAATAATACTACCAAGATCTGTTTAGAATAGAACAGCAGTATAGCACAACTGGTAAAGTTATGGGATAGTTTATCTCCATGTAATGATATGAGATACCTTTGAAAATCACTAAGAAGGTACATTGTGACCCTCACCGACTGTTTTTTGTGAAGCCAAGTTTGAACCTCTTAAGCTGAAAGATGGTTTCCATATTTGTGAAAACCTGACAAGTTCAGTGTTACTATTTCAAGAGTAGGGCAGTTCTGTATTGTGCTGTTTTTCCTGGGGAGATGAGAATTTCACATATTGATATGGTGATTCACTTCACAAAATCTGACCTTACCAAATGCTTGTGACTGCAATAAATCTGTTTTGAAACCTAACCACAAACAATTAGAGTTGCCCAGTATGACACTGTGATGTCAGAAGGGTACTCTGGGGTAAAACCCTAGTGCCACTGATGTCAAAGGCAGTGGGAAATCACCCAAGAGGTTTATCCAGACTGATTACAGTCCAAAGCCTGGCCAGCAAGTCCTTAAATCTGTGAAGAGTCTTATTGTACTAATGTTAAACTTAAACTTTTTAACTATATTGTTTGACTTCAGGCTGTGTTGATCTAGAAAATATAATGCCACTGAGTACATGAAGAGTGAGTCTGCAGCTAGAAGAGGAACCATGCCCACTCAGGAGCTGACCACGGCAGCCACACTGTGCTACTTTCACTCTGAGGAATATCATCACATTCTTCCCTGCGTTTTCACCACGTCCTGTAGGATTTTATGAAGTACAGGTCTTCTCTAAAATTCCTGAAAATACTTGGACTTGTGGATTATTTGCTTCTCAGAAAAGAAGAGAAAGAAGCTTTCTCTCTCCTAATTTCTGCCAAAAACCTGCTAAGACCTATTCACTTTAGCATATCAATCATATTTTTTAACCTTTTACACCTGACTGTGTTCTCAGATATAAGTCAAAAGTAATAATTTTTTTTCTGTATATCCATGCATACCTGGTCATCATCAGACAATTAAATTAAGTACATAAATTTTATATCTTGTCGTTTTTTTCACCTCTTATGTTTACAGCCCTCCCTGGAAATCTGTATTTACTATTGGAATGAAAGGTCTCTGATATCTCCTTAAAAGTCATACTGTTTAAAGGATAGTAGAGAACTCCTTCCTGTTAATTCTCTTGACTACGAAGGTTGTAAAATAAGATGGATTAGACAATACTAAAGTAACTACAAAGCATTAAACATTCCTGTCAAGCTAGACTGAAATCAAATATTTATACACCACTAAATCACTTTCTGATTATAAAGCTGTTGCCAAATAGATTCAAATGCTAAAGGACATGATGCTAAATGAATTGAGATTTTACTGCATTATTTATTTAGGCTAGTTAAGCCTGTCTACAAGCCATAAAAATAAAGTTTAACAGTCCAGTTTTGTTAAAGAGGTTGATGTTAATGGAATTACTTCACTATTTTTATGCCATCTTATTGCACAGCCTTTTGTAATAATAAAATTGCCACTTTATATCAGAACAGCCTCCATTTGGCTTAATATGCCATCTCTGATAATGGCCAGTTCCAACACTCAGATGAATGTGAGAGATCCTCTAAGCAGAGCATTAATGAACATAATGTGCCCCAGAGATGTTTCTTCTGTGCTCCATTGACTGGAACTTTTCTTATAGCCTGAAGCCAGAGACTTTATATGCATTCCAAATACCTTGTAATGTGTGAATTTAATGAAGTTGGGAATGCCAGTATCACTGAAAAAGCACATTCTTTTTGATCAGATTCAGCTCCCGAAATCTTAGTATTTTAACAATAATAGACTTGATGTGGTTTGATAGAAACATGAGCTTTAAAATTGCTATCTATCTTTCTTATCAAAAGCTCTGTTATTTTTCTTTTGGTGGGGAAGGTAAATCTAAGTAGTAGTATAACCTTGGTAGTAAGTCTGTTGCATTCTCCTAGCAGGTTCTTCTTATTGGTGTGCTAATTAAATAAAGTGGTCTCAGTGGCAGGGAGAGATGCAAAATGAGCAGATTCATTGGAGGCCACAAATGTAATGAAAGCAGCTCTACTCTGAGACTGCTAACAGGGGTGCTAAGTAGTGCTAGTTACGGCAATGGGTTTATGGTGTGGACAGACTTCTACCATGACCGGGTCTGAATACCAATTTTTGGCTCTCATTCTCATAATGCATGGAAGGAGAGATGACACCTCAGAACCAACTGTCCTGAGATTCACTTGCCTCAGCGGAATAGAACTGAGGAGATTCTGTTCCAGCGCCAGATTGGAAAGCTGTGCACACTGCTGGAGAGCTCCCGCCTCGAATGTGCTGACAGCATTGTTGTCGAGAAACAAGTGCTTCAGGTCTTGGAGTCCTTGAAAGTCCTGTGCTGTCACCCTTTGAATCAGGTTATTGCTGCAGTCGAGTTTCTGCAGCCTGCCGGGCAGCCTGAGGGGCATGGTGCGAAGCTGGTTCTTAGAGAGCTCCAATGTTGTTAAGTTAGGAAGAAGCTGGGCACCATCTATTGATATCAGCTGATTTTCTGACAGAAGGAACTCAGACAGATTTTCTAGGTGTTTCACATCTCGAAGTCTCACCATTTTAAGTTGGTTTTTCTCTAGTTTTAGTGACAGCAGGGATTTAGGTAGGTCAAGAGGCACTTTTGTCAGAAAGTTACCACTTAAGCTGAGAAAATGTAGACTTTGGAAAGATGCAAAGAAGTTGGTTGGGAATGAATTCAGTTTATTATCAGCCATGCTCAGATACTTCAGCCTGGGAAGCCTAAGTGGTGCAGACACAGATTCCATGTTGTTGCCATCCAGGATCAGACTTTGTAAATTGTAAAGGGAAGAAAATGCACTCGGAGGCAGAGTCACAATCAAGTTGTTCCGAAGATCAAGCACCCTTAGTTTCATCAAATCTGCAAAATCAGATACATGCAGAGCATTGATGGAGTTATCAGCGAGTTTTAAAATTTCAAGGCCAGATGGGAGAAAGGTGGGTATTTGCTTTAGCTGATTTTTGCAGAGTTCCAGGGACTTCAAAGTGCTCAGAGCTTTGAAAGTGTTGTTTTCTATTGATTCTGTGCCACTGCATGACAGGACCAGCTCTTCAAGGACTGACATTCTCCTGAAGTCAGTAAACTTAAAGAGAAGAAAAAAAATTAATGTGATAGTACATTTATAGATATCCTCACTGGTCACTCCTTCTGGATGCTCAGACAATTGCTAGGATATGCTGAAAAACAATATATTTTGAATGAGAAACTAAGATAAGTGGTAACGGTGGAGGTATTACTATAGGTACCCGTGGTTTGCCAGTATTTACTTACATTTCTACAATTTTGTGGTGTAAGTCTGTGCTGTGTCAGGTTTTGAACAAACACACATTTGAAGAAGGAATATTCCTTTTATTTCCTCCTGGTGGACAGCCTATATAAAATGGAAGGCTAATATCACCAGTGGCAGAAATCTTTGCAGAGAGTAGATGGTTGTTAATGTTCGTTGTGCTCAATGGTGCTTGCTAGAGCAGTTCTGAGTTCATGATACAGCCATTTCCATATATCAACAGTACTGTCACTGCAGCATGCATTCCCCAGAGGGAGTACACATGGATATCTTTACCTCTTGCTACTGTTTTGGCAGAAAACTAAAATCCAACACTTTTCTCTCCCCCACTACCTTCTTTTTTTTTTTTTTTTAATAAAAAGCTCACATATTAATATGACCAAACTAAAAGTGTTAGATCAGCCTGGCCTGAAAAATCACCTCTGTGGAACAGATTGTTTTCACAGAAACTTAGTTTTTATTAGCTGGTAATAAACAGATGCTTTGCAGTGGTAAATGGTACTTGGATGTTGACTATGACTATAGTATCGAGAGGCACACAGTTGTTTCATTATTTTTCTGCTCTGTTGGAATGTGCTTGTTTACAAAGCTTGCCATCGTGTGTCTCAGGTTAAGCACCAAACCTAAGTGAACCTGGCAGCTTTCTCTAAGCTGAGATAGGAGGAAGCATGCGATGAGGGTGAGCCAGGGAGTTCTCCAAGCACATCAGTTGCTAAAACATTAGTTTTCTGAAATTACCAGATATGCTTCCCATTGACCTCGGTGATTGAGTCTTAGAAAATCATTTATATGGGAAACCCCCAAAAAAGCAAGATAAGCAGGTGTTCTGCACAGGAGTGGTGGGAAGGAGTGTCCGCATCTGTTTTTCCTTCCCATTCAAAAAACATCTCACCCCAGGTCTCGGGAGTACCACACCAGTAAGAGATGCTAAAGTAACACTATATTCTTCCTGCTATTTCCCCCAGGGCTTGGTAGCTACCAGCACATTTTACTCTCACTGGGGGAAGCTATAAAGCCTGTTCTACAGCATAACCCCTCATCCCAGTCAGGAATCTGCACGGAGGGCAGTACAAATCCTTTTGCAGTACAGGTGCTGGGTAATAATTTTGATCTATAATCCTGGTTGGATACATTTGGCTATCATACTTGCGTAAGTGAAATCAGCTTATAAAGATGACTGTTAAAAGATGTCTTGCAGCTTCATTCATCCAATTCTTGCATATTTTTGGGCTGTATCTCTTTATCTTAGCTACAAACTCTGCATTTTAACTTCCATTAAAATTAAAGCCTGCACAGCTGTGAAAGACAAGTCAGATTTCATTTTGCTGTGGTATCCTTAGTTTATGTTTCTGGTTAATTTTACTCTGTCTTGCAAAGCAATTTCTGAATTGCAAAATTTGATGCAATTACTGAGAAAGTATAGATATGGAACCTCTATTGAAGCAGGTTTCTCCATCAATTATATTTAAATTCAATTTACCTCCATTAAAAACCTTATATTCTCAACAGTAAACAACAAAGTTGTCCAAATTATTTTTTTTTTCTATAATGCAGTGTTTTGTGTATCTATAGCTACATAGCAATATCAGAACTGCTGATGTGCAATTTTGGTCATGATTGGGAAGGTGATCTTGTACATAGGAATGAGCTGCATTGGTCAAGAGCACAAAAACATAATCACATGTAATTATAAAACCATCTTATGGAAATTGAACCAATTATGAACCTTCACAATTCAACACATTTTCTCCTATAAATTCAAAAGCAATATTTTCTGCTTTTCCTCAGTTGGTTTCTGTATGTCTCTAAGAGGCTTAATTTTCATCTTATTAAGTGACGGAGAGCTATGTTAAAGTCACCATACAGACATTTGCTTTGTAATGATGTTAGGCTTCTTAATGTGAATTATTATAATTTCTATTTTCCACCTATTTGGTGTGCTTTGCGAAGCTTTGTGACCATGCTGTTTTGAGACTTAAACATTTATCCATGCTTTTACAAACCACCCAGTCTTTCTAATATGAATGAAGACATATTTGAAAGCCCACCAGCTCTTTTTTTGCTAGGAAGCAGTGTTTTATTCTCTAACTGGATTGCCTGTAAAGTGATACTATTATAGTTTTATATTTTAAAACATTGATCTCCTGAAAGTGGATCTAATATGCTGTTATTTTAATACAAACATTTTAAGGAATTTGTCATTTTAATTACTTTTTTTTTTTTTTTTGGCTTTTTGAGTTGCTGCGACCTGGGGTTTGTTATAAGCAATTTTTTAAAAACAGTCCCCTATCCTGGGGGCAAGGTAGATGGTTTTCTTTTAGCAGATAAAACCCCACTAATTAATATACTTAGAAATGAACTACATCTTAAAGTGAGAGTAAACAGTATAGATGATCTTCAAACCAAGGAGGAAGCAGAAAATATTGAAAAAAGATGCTAAAATTAATCTGTTTATAAAGTCTGTTTATAACAAACCCTGGGTTGTAAAATTACCAAAAGCAAAAATCCCAGCCACTGTTTTTAATGCTGATCAGCCCTGTCAGAACAAATACAAAATTGATCTGGGTAAAAAAATAAAAATATCTACTATTTTTCTTGGGTTTTTTTCTTTAAAACATACTGGATTTAAGATACAAACATATATTCTTTTTAAAAATTATTATTTGTTCACAATTTTAATAATAATCAATGCAAATTAAGGTGCAGAAGTAATTGAAACAATAATTTTTTGTTCTTCTGAGGCAGCTAATTGCCAAACCATAATACTTGTGAATGCTTATATATAAAAGTCTCTTGGAGGTCAGGTGTGGGAAATCCAGGCTTCCATTCAACTTCTTTAGGAAAGTAGGTAAATAAAGGAATTTTTAAAACCAAGCAAATAAAAAAAACCAAATCAAACCAGCCAAACAAACAAAAATTCCACACCAAAACCCTAAAATCCTATAGAGTTACTTCAGTGCTTGCAGACATGTACTTTACAAGCAGAAATGTTTCCCTAAGCACTATAATATGTGCCAGTGGAACTGCTCAGCTGTGTAAAATTAAGTATAGATGTTTATGACATCAAGACTTCAGAAGTATAATTTGTTGCATATGAAAAAAAAAAGTAAAAACAATTTCCAAAGACCCAGTATAATCTCAAGGAAACAGCCTACATAGCTACAGGGACATAGCGTGAAAAGACTTCTTTCCTTTCAGTGCAAAGTCAGTAGTAAGAGTTAGGCAGACTCATAGCCAGTGGAATTAATGTATAAAGTGGAAAACTTTCTTCTTAGATGGTTTCACACACCATTTGTTTCGAATGGTCATGAAACATTTATCCCACTCCATTCACTTATATCCAACATTTAAATGCTTTATGACACTTGTCTTTTGCTCTAGTCAGAACCTAAGGCCACTTTACTTGTAACTGAGGAGTTGTTGACAAGTATGGACAACTAACCTAAGAAATGGAAAATGGCTCATCTTACTTAGCTTGGAAAGAAAATAATAGGGAGAAGGAGGGAAGGGTCTGCACAGAAAACGTATTTCCTAATACAGAATTAATTTGACGAATCTTCTGTTTACCTAGAGTATAGCTAAATCACACCAATGTTTGACTCTTGTGGGTATGTGAGATAAAACAAGAAAACCAGAGATATTAGTAGCTGCTAAAAGCTATCTCTTTCTCAGAGGAAAACTGTACAATCACTGACTATTTCTCAGTGGGCAACAGGTATTCTAGATGCTGCTCTAAGCTGCCTTCCAGCCTATTCCATTTAGTCCTGAGAGCAAAATCAAAGATGCATTTCAGAGCAGTTAAATTCTTTGTAAGAGAAAATGTATCTCATTTGAATTGCACATTTCTTATTATTTGTAGCAAATTGATACACAGTAAGCATGTGTAATATAGGTGGTTATATTTCCCTTGTGTCCATCTCTACAAGATGAATTTATTAAATAAAGATATTTCAGGGTAGCAAACAAAGAAACACCATTCCAGAGTGCAGTGCAAAATGAGCATAAGCTGATGCCTTTAATAATACGAACCAGTGATGCCTCAAGAAACCCAGAATAAACTTTTTCAATAGCACAAATAGCTGGCAGCTTTGGTTAGAAGCTGCTCTCATTTTTGTGAGTTATTAAATAGGCCTGGCATCGCTTTTAGAAACATCTCATGCTGTGCCTTAGACTCAAACTTACTTCCTCTGCCATTTCTAATAGCAGTTGTACCTGACACTTGCAGCTCCAGAGGGTGGAAAAAGAGCTTCAATTTCATTAGTTAGGGAAATGATTCTAATGACATAAAACATTTCATTTTACTGTGAAAAAGTATTATATTGTATCAAAAATAGCAAAAGCTTTTAACAGGTTAAAAAATTACTCTGAAAGTCAGTGGTTATTTGACCATATATAAAACAAGTCAACCTTTGGCTGCTAGTTGTAAAATACTATTTTTTTGAGTTTCATACAAAATATCATTGTGGTGCTTGGAGACTGCAGGAACATGAGAACACTACAGGAATATATTTACATATCCTTAAAGAGTAAGTAAAAATAAAACCAGATCTGGCAGCTCTTTGTCAGTTTTGGACCTGGAATAAGATTCTCTCCTCAGTAGATGCCACCACCATCTGGGAAGTCCAACTTTAGGTTACAGTGCACTACAAAAAGTACTTTTTCTGGATTTTCTTACCTGGAGTTGTTTAATTTTGCTGTGGCTGATATAGAGTCTCCTGGTTGTAAAAGGAATTTCTCTGGGGATCTCTGTAGCTCTGTAGCATTGCACTGACTGGGCAGGGTCACAGCTGCATCTTCTTGGGCAAGTGGTACTTAGAGCACTGTGAAAAGACAAGATGACTAAAAGGTAAGATAAATACATTTTACAAAACAGGAACTCTGGAATTGCCTCAGCAACATACAGCTTGAATTAAGCACCAAAGCCCTTTTATACCATGAAATCTGAGAAAAGGATATTATGACTGTGTATTTTATCCCAGTGAAAAAACAGCAAAAACAATACTGTAATTTGCCAGGGTTAAAAAGTTGGCAGGCATTACAAAGAGTGAGAAACTTAAACAGTGATAAGGTGCCTTTACATTTGTAGGTATGTGAAATTAGCGTTATTTATTACCTGACAGCTAATCTGCAAACATCCATATTATCTTCAGTTTCCTAGTTTTGTTAAATGTGACACCATGGAATTAGTGGAGAAAAGATAAAGAGCAGTTTTATAGTGGGGCTGTAAAACCTTTGTATCTTCTGTGACCCAGTACTAGAAACAGTAAAAACACAACTACAGCCAACATTGAAGCTTTTTTGTTCTTCCTCTTGCATTATTCAGACCACCACCCAAAACCTCAAAACTCAGGCTGCTACTATTTTAAAGCTAAAACATTCTATTCATTTTGTTAATATCTGTGGTACAGCTGAGTGCTGCTGGTTGGACAAAAAAATTACCTCTTCTTGTGTAATTCCCATAAATCAAAATTTAATAATTATTTGAAAATTATAAGTGGGAAATGCTTGAAAGCATTTGGTATAAATCAAGTGGTAGATAATCAATAAGACCTATTTACTCCATGACAGATGGAGAACAGAAAGATTCCCCCTAGAGTTTTCTCTCTGCTTATTAGTGCTTCTCTGACATATCTACTAGCTATGCCAGCTGGAGATGTAAAGTTTTGAAAGGCATACGGTTTTGGTTGTGATTATTTTCCTTTGCACTCGAGCAACTTACAACATACAAAACAGCATGCTTTTGAAACCTTTGTATCTTATCACACTGATCTGCTTTGCACTGTTACCTGCTTGCCTCCATCCTCTCCATCATATCTTCAGGAGTAGCTAATCCTATTCCTTAAATGCAGAACTAGGCTAGTTATTTTTCCAAGTAGAAAATAATGTCAAGTTGATTTGACAAATGGATAACAGAACTTGGGGCAGTCCTTGATGGGAATGCCTATTGGATGCAGCTGGGCTTACACTGGACAGTTGCCATATTCCTTCCTGAAGATCCTTCTGGCTTCTTAATCCTCTATACTGCGAGTGCAGAACGTCAAGCCAGCATCTGCTAAACCAAGCAGCAAGAGCAGAAACCTTTTCCAAAAGCAGCCTGTGAAATTGGCACGTTTAACAAGCTTTGCAGAAAAATCCTGCTTGACTTATGCCATAGTGATCACTTGAGCAAAAATGAGTGGGTGGGCAGCTTTAGCAACTGTGCATTAAAAGAAGTGGTTTAATGTATCTCAGTCTAGGGTTTGATACCTGGCTTGTGACTTTGACTTTTTTTTTTCTCCTACAAGAGTCAAAGTATTCAGACAAAAGTGTAAATCCTTTCTGCATATTGACAGCTACTTGTGGTGGATTTCTTTGATTCCATCTTTCCACTGACTTGGGTTTACATTCTGATGCAACTAAGACAGTAATGCTCAGCATCCTATGTAGGAATTTGTCTTCCTTAAAAATGTCATCAAAAACAGCTGCTCTCCGCTCCTGGAGAGTCGAAAGAAATGAAGATCCAACCCCATGGTTTGGAGTTGAGAGCTCTAGAGTACTGCAGTCAGTCTGCAAATCCCTGTAAGAACCATAGATTGCATCCTTCCCTATTTTGTAAATTTTAGGTTGCTCAGCTGATGTCAGAATTCTCAGCTGCGGTTACAAGGTAATTGCACCATAGTAAGGTGCAATATTCTTGGCTCTTGGCACTTTTGTGTAATGTATCTATCCTTGGTCTTTTCAAACTAATGAAAGGAAATGTTATTGGTTTAACAGTTCATTTCCATTATCTTTACAACAATGATTTAATCAAGAATGGTGTTATGTAGCCATTAATTTCTCATATATGTCTGCTTTTGGCAGCTAGGTAATTTAAAGTGATAGCTGTAAAAGATGATGTCCTATTAAACCTATTCTGTACAAATTCTCACACCAGAGCTAATGACTTTGCTTTTGCTTAAAAGTATGACCTATGGGCATTTTACTGACTTTAGGAGACCTGATGGCAACAGAACAGACAGAGTCCTAGGACTGTATGAGCATAAGCTTAGCAGGAAGTTGTGAGCTATGCAACAATAAAAAAAAAAACAAAACAAACAAACAAACAAACCAAAACCAACCCCCCCAAAAAAGATTTATAAACATTCCAGGATCTCTCTACTGGACATAGCACTGCTGGCCCATGAGTTGCACAGCTTCACTGCGTGATGTTAAGAAGGTGAATCACTGTGGCCATTTCCTGCCAGCAGTTTTTGTGCAAACTCTCCCCAGCTTTTGATGGAGATTCCTGTGCAGGACTGAAGGCGTGATATACCACTCCATCACTTCTGTGTCAGAAAGAATGAGCAGTAGCACCCGAACCTGCCCATGTGAGAAGTCCCTCAAACGTCCTACATGGTGTATGCTTTAACCGAAGGTAAACACTTCCAATCAAAACCTGCTAAATCCCAAGTCTGTGTCAGACGTGGTCTTGTTGGCATCTAATAAGGACATTGATTAAATATACTGGACAAATTTGGATAAAACATAAGCTCGATTTGCTGGAATTTAGATCTTTCAGGATTGCTGCTTTTATTTCAAATCTGAAGTAGGGCTCATAAAGGACTGTAAAGTTCGGTGGGTTTTTCCCAAATATATCAGTTAGCTAAATAAAAATACTCTATTTTTGTACAATCCTTGCCTCACACAATCCTTCTGCAGTACTACTGTATGGGCCTTTTCTTTCTTCAGCAAAGTCACAGGTTTGACAAAAGCACACATATTTATGTCAAGACATAATTTTTTAACCTAAGATTTAGAAAATGACATAAAGGTGAGATGACATTAAAATGAGAAGAATGAACCTGCAAAACTCTTGTTATGGAGCGTTTACAAATGTCTGAAGAAAGCCCATAAAACCTGCAGGTGGATCCCTTGTAATGTACATGATAGCACAGACCATGCAAGGGAAGATGCTGTCTTACCACAAAAGACATGGAGAAGCTGAGCACTTGCAGTTGGGGTGTCCCTTGCCTATGGATAGGAAAAATTGCAGCAAAAGAGCAGCTTAGGGCTTGCACAGGGCACGGATAGGAGCTTGATCCCTGAGGGATGTCACAAGCAGAAGCAGTTTGGCAAGTAGGAACTGCTAAGTGATGGCGTATGCTCCAAAGAATCCTTGGCATACTTAGGTGCCATATGCTATCAAGTGCCTGCCACTGAGTACATGTGAATTTATAATTATTTTTTGCTGGAGGTTTTTAATTTGGATTTGGACCAGTTTTTCATAGGGACAGCAAATGGCATTTGTCTGCTGCAAAGGTTACCTCCAATCAGGCACTTCTCTCCAGAGTGGATCAGGCTGCTAAGGGAAACAGTCATAACATTGTTTTTCAAAACATTATGCTTCCCTTAATCATCTTTTGAAATATCCTGAAATGCTTTACAGAAATGTTTCCTAAACAAAGAGCCTCAGAGGGTTACACTGAATCAAGAATGTCAGCCGATGGATTCCAGCCCAATTAATAAGACATAATTCATATACAGGTTATAAATTCATAAAAAAATATTTTGTGTTTTAATCCTACGAAGTAGAGTTTCACAAAAACAATCAGAGACCTGTCTGGAAAAAAAAATATAAATCTCAATTTTCTTAAGCCAAGAATTTTGTAGAACTATTTTTATCCATTTTCATAGTATGTGGAGAAGGCATGTTCTAACTCCAGGCAAGGTCATCTTCATACACTGGAAACAGCTGCTGGATGAGTTAAAGCAGATTTTTCTTCCACACAAAAAGGTAGGTTTCCTTTTCTTCCTCCATGCTGGCAACTTAGAGGAGATGCAAGTGATAACCCCTTAGGAATTTCTCGCATTTCGCTTGTCCAGGGCACATTTGCATTGCAGAGGAACTAGCATGATAAAACAGATTGAAAGGAATGGAATTTAGTTAAACGGAAATTCAGATATTGAGGAGTTTTAGTCATTGCCAGTTTTATGAGTGCTAAGGGATTCTAGCCCAGATCAGATGCATCTGGGGCAGGCACCCCACAGAAAACAACCCACCTGGAGGAGGTCAATTTAAATAATTTCTTACACATATGCCACTAATGATACTGTAACTGGCCTTCAAAGTATTGTAGGCAATGGCATCCACTTGATGGAGGAATGTTTTTCATTAATTGAGTCACAGAGAGCTCTGCCCATGAAACCAGAGATCAGGGTATGGTATGACGACAGTTTCCTGTTAATTACATTACAAATAATTCCCAAAAAGTAATGAAGAGGGGGGAAATAAAGACGGCAGATCTGATGGCTGAGTCTGTTCTCAGCCTAGAATTAAACACACAGGTCTTTTGTGTGTGAACAAAAGTTATATAAGAGCTGTAATTAATGTATATGAGATCATGTCTTGTGCAGTACCACCTAAAAGTAAAGTGGCAGGGAAGGATTATCCAGTCAATAAGGGAACCAAAAAATCAACGGAACTTTGCTAGTCCTGTAGGAGGTAAGTTAGTTCTGGCCCTTCCATTTCCTGTGAATATCTTTAGCTTTTAAAGTGGCCTGCTCGTAACTGAGCATCCAACAGAATCAGAATGGAGCTTAAACTGTAAAAATCGTCTGCTGTTCAAACTGCAAGGCACAGGACTCTGAAACAGCAGTTTTCTAAATTATACACACTATGTGCATAGAAAGAGGGTTTCATTCTTGCATGCTGTAAAGCTGAACATTTTTGGCATGTGTTCTATTCATTTGTTAAAACAAAACAAAAATTCAGAATGAAAATAGCTAAGCATAAGTGTATACATAGAAATAAGCATGACACTAAGATCACAATAGCATTGTAAAAAAGAAAAGCTGGTCGGAAAAGTGACTTGTGAGACCAATATGGAGTGGATGTTCAGAATAGTCGTCAGTAAACTGTTGCACCCATGGGCTCACTTATGGGCTGTAAAATGCAGCCAACTATGAACTATCTAGGTCTGCAAGGCAGGAATCACCAAAAATGTAAAAACTAAAATCTCTGGGGTTTGTTAGCAGAAATTGTCTGTAATGACAACTGAAAAAGTATGGCCCTTCAAGTATCAGTGCAGATGGAAAACTCCCTCCTCTCTTTCAGAAAGGAGTGTGCTTCAGAAAGGCACATTCTAATCATCTTCTCTAACTCCTTCTTTTACAACATGAAAATCTTGCTTTACCATCTCTTATTTTCTCTCATACTTTGATACTGCAAGATATTACCCATTTTCTCTCCATTTCCCTTTTGGTGCCCCCGTTTGTGACTGCACAACCACCCATGCAATCAAACTATGAAAGATGCTTCAGCACAAACCACACAGGAGGTGGCCTTGACATGTGCAGGCGCTGTGGCCTGGCACGCACAGCTGGGCAGCTGCAATTACAGAGGGTGAACTGACCCTCATGTGCAAACACACGTGTTTATATTGTAAATTCTTTGTGCAGAGGCTGGGGCTAACCAAAGGTTTGCAGAGTATCTCACACAACACTTTCCCAGTCTAGGCATGGACACTAGATACCAAATCTACAGCAGTGGAGATGTCGATCCAAGTAATTTATTTTTAAATTTTGATTCAGGTATTACTTTGGATTTTTTTTTGTATGAAAATATGTCCTCCTCATGCTTAAGGTCATTTACTCTTTAAGCTCGAAGTAAGTTTTCAGATGATTAATTAGGTGCTCCAGTAATCAGTTAAAGTATGCAGGTTTAAATTTATGAAGGACTGTTTGTACTCAAATGTACTTAATAGCAGTGTAATGAGGAGATCTCATGTTCTCTATACCTTGTCTAAAATAATTGAAATTGTGTACATAAATTATATGTGGAGGAATTATCTGGTGATTAGCTTCACCAGCTCTATCACTTCATAGATAAGGTCAAAGGAGCAGATCACAAAACTTTCAGTGAAATCTCTAACATTAAAGGCAGCAAATCCAAATTCTTCTTGACATATAACTTGCTTCAACTATTTGATTGTTAGAAATGTCCCTTGTAGAAAGGATTTTTACTGCTAGACCAGCTGACTCAGACTACTGCTGTTCTTTAAATGTTCTTCAATTATTTTGTTGATGTTATCAGGGTGTAGTATGCTACAGTTTACTCTAAATTGATTTAATCTAATTAAAGGCCAAAACTCCTAACCTTTCTTAGGTTCAATTCCATAATTACTGCACAGCTTCCTTACAGAACAGAGCTACGGTTGCTCTGGGGTATTTTGGGAGGTATTTCAAGGGCAACTGGAATTGATCAGAATTTTCTAGGGGACCTGTAAGCATAGTTTTGAGATAACTAAATTATTCATGTGTTTACCCTTAAAAGCAAGTGATACTTGCTTTTACTTTCAACCTCTCTTTTACACAGTATTTCTGGTCAGGAATATAAATAGCAGCTAATGAGAGCTATGTTTACTGGTTTTCTTTAAAATAGAAAGCATTTCTTCTCATTTATCTGTAAGCCAGCACGTATTAGACAGATATTATGCTGCAGGTAAGCTTCTAAAAGGATTGTGTTTGAGAAGCTAATCTTTGAGTGGAATAAGCAGAGACAAAACCTTGTTTGAGTGGTGAAATGTAAGGACAGGCAAAGCAAAGGTAGCACTGATAAGGGATGAAAGAATTAAAAGTAATGACCACAGAACTCTGATACCACTGTAGATAAAGACAATTAGAGATAGAGTGGGACTAACCCCTAAGCTAAAGGAAAAGGACACTAAAAACCTGAGAATAAGTGATTCCTTAAAAAGAAGCAGTCACACATAAATTACATAATGTCTAAGTTTTTGAAGGCAGTATTTGCTATAGATATGTTACACAGTAATTATGGGGAAACTTCTCTGTCTAGATAAGGAGATACTGTTCAAATGAATGATAGAGATACATGAGCAGAAACTGCCAATGTTTGGCTAACTGATACATTACTGTTCCATTTTTAAAAAAAAGGCAAAAAATGTAACATAATTCTATAGGTACTTCTCCAGTGCGATATCTTCCAGACTCACAGCCAAAGCTAACATAAAAACTGATAGTCCTGAAATAATTAATTCTCTTGTGTGGCTGAACTAATTTAAACAATAGAAATAATTTAGCTTTTGATCCAGCAAATACTTTAATTTTCTGTTGGATGCTGTTGTGCAAAAAAGACAGTTGATACAGCTGTGAAGAATGAAAATCAGGATGAAGGTCAGGCAAATGCTCTGTGCAGCTGGGCTCACTCCAAAGCACTTACACCCTTTTCTCAGCTCCTGTTCTGAGTACACTGATTTACAGAGCCAGAATGTTTTCTGTAGGTGTATGTAAAGGTGTCAGTAGCTTTTGTTTCCACCATGGATGGGCTTAACAGTAAGAGAATCCCCCATTAGTTACCCATTTTGTTACTACCTACCTGCAATTGCAGTAGAGACAATTTGAGTGGTGCGCTGGTTTTGTCTGCAGTAGAGTTAATTTTCTTCACAGTGGTTAGTGTGGAGCTGTTTTTCGATTTGTGCTTAACACAGAGTGGATAATGTAGATATGTTTTTGTTATTGCTGAGCAGGGCTTACAGAGAGCCAAGGCCTATTCTGCTTTTTGTACTGCCACGCTGGCAAGGAGAGTTGGGAGTACATGGGAAGCTGGGAGGAAACACAACCAGGACAGCTGACCCCAACTGATCAAAGAGATATTCCAGACCATATGACATCATGTTCAGTATATAAAGTGGGGGGAAGAGGGCGAAAGTGGGGGGTGTTTGGAGTGATGGTGTTTGTTTTCCCAAGTAGCCATTATACGTGATGGGGCCCTGCTCTCCTGGAGATGGATGAACGCCTGCCTGCCCATGGGAAACAGTGAATTAATTTTTTGTTTGCTTACTCAGCTTTTGCTTTCCCCCTTAAACTGTCTTTGTCTCAACCCACGAGCTCTCTACTTTTTACCCTCCTGATTCTGTCCCCAGTCCCGCTGGTGGGGCAGTGAGCGAGCAGCTGCGTGGGACTGGAGTGAAACCACAACAAAAGGTAAAGGGCAAGTGAACGGATTTGTAACAACACTCTGTAAGCTCCTTGTCAAGCCTACAATAGCAGGTCCCAGAGGAAATGTGATACCTGCTGGTAGTGGTGAAGTTTGCTTTTATCAAGCTCTTCTGAAAGCATAGATTGATGGAAGTACAATTCCTTCCTGCTTTGACATATCTCTTTGCATTCCAGGTGACTGGTCTAAGCACTGAGCTGTAAAGTGGTATCTTTCTGTCAGTCTGTGTTCCAATCAATTACTTATGCAAAGTGGAGCAAGGAAAGAAGCTCACCCTGGGATGCCCTTCAGCCCCAGGGCTGTGTGTGAGGGGTGCTGGTGCCCTCACCATTATCTTCGTATCCCCTCCGCTGGCTGGAGGGTCCCTGTGCTCCCCCTCTCTGGTGCTGGCAAAGTAGTTTGTGTAGGCAGGATTAGGGTCCTGGTCCGGGTTGAAGTGATCCGCTCTCTCTTTTGAGGTGGAATTACAATTTCAGTGCAATAAAAACAAGCTGCATGTGTTGTCCACAAGAGAAATGAAGTTAATAAAGCTCCCACTGAAATCAACTACAGAGTTGCAGTATTTCAAAGGAGATGAGCTGCAGCCAAGGAGAGTGCCTTGGAGAAAGCATCCATGTGCTTATTCCCTGAAATTTGTTTTCATTTTGCGAACCAGGATTAGCTAAAAAAAAAAGCAAATACATTCTATATGGTTACAACTGCATTCTTTGGTGCTTCTAGAGATGCAATGGTGCTGGGGGCAGTCCATTTGGGACTAGGTTAGACGTTAAGAAGGAATTTTTTACTCTGTGGTTGGTGAGACACTGGAACAGGTTGCCCAGAGAAGTTGTGGATGCCCCATCCCTGGCAGTTTTCAAGGCCAGGCTGGATAAGGCCTCGAGCAACCTGGTTTACTGGGAGCTGTCCCTGCACATGGCAGGGGACTTAGGGCTAGGTGATCTTTAAGGTCCCTTCCAACCCTTAATGTTCTATGGTTCTACGATTTCATACAATACTTGCAAACTTGTATCTTTTCCGAGCACAAGCAATGGATGTGTCACTGCAAATCCCGCTGTTCGGTTTGCACATGCTCAGCACATTGGTGAATACAGTAGCGCAGACTCCTCTTTCCTCTCCCCCTCCCTTATGCATAAAAATGGCCATATATACTTAAAAATGACCCAGCTTTCCAGTTCAGCTTGGCTCCACTTTGAGTGCTCATGTCTGAGCAATGTGTAAGTCACAGATATCTTTTATATCTATTTGCTCAAATGAAACTCTTGTCCATATTGCAGAAGTTACTGCAATGATAGCTCAGAAAATGCAAAAGCTTTTCCCAAAGCTAAACCCATTGTCATTACTTTATCTAATGATGCCATCTCTCAGTTTGCCCCTCACCCCCCTGCAACTGCTTTCCTGTTGAGTAGTGAGAGGTCGTNAGTTGTTCAGGGCAAGGTCCGCATTCTTTTGCTTTACTATGCACACATTCTTACTCTTTACTACGTACGAACTAAGCATGGGTCTGTACGGACTATATGTCAATATAAAAATGGCCATAATTGCATCAGTATGCCCGAGGACGCTCCCAGTGACCGGGCCGGGGACGCAGGGAGGACACACGGACAGTGCCGACCCCTCGCCCCCTCACACCCAGCTCGTGCCGGCCCGCAGCGCCCCCTGCCGGCGCGGGNGCTGGCTGGAGGTGCTGGAGAAGGAATTCGACAAGGCGTTCGTGGACGTGGACCTGCTGCTGGGCGAGATCGACCCCGACCAGGCCGACATCACGTACGAGGGGCGGCAGAAGATGACGAGCCTGAGCTCGTGCTTCGCCCAGCTCTGCCACAAGGCTCAGACCGTGTCCCAGATCAACCACAAGCTGGAGGTGAGGGGCTGCCGCGGGGCCGGGCGGGGCCGGGCCGGGGGCGCATCCTCGGACGCGTCGGGGTGGCCGCGGCGTGGACCGTGCCCTGCCCCGGGGGCAGCGGGAGCTCCTCCGGGTTTCTTCCTGTTCGTTTCCTGCCCCGAAGCAGCTGAGGAGGGTTCACCAGGCCCCGCGTTTTAGGATTCGGGCCTGGCCTCGGCCACCCTCCCTCTGGGTTTGGTAATTCCAGCTCTGGCATGGAGCAGTGCGTGCCGGAGGAGTTCTCTGGGATGTTGAAAGCGGGAATCTTGGGCAATAGGTGCTGCTGACTGGCCTTCTCTTTGCAGTGAGTCGGGACCAGAGGACACTGTCAAGCTCCGCCTGGGGAGGTTTAGGTTGGACATTAGGAAGAAGCTCTTCGCAGAAAGGCTGGTTAGACATTGAGATGTGCTGCTCAGGATGGTGGTGGAGTCACCGTCCCTGGAGGTGTTTACAGAAAGACGGGATGTGGCGCTGAGTGCCGTAGTCCGGTTGCCATGGTGGTGTTCGGGCACAAGTTGGACTTGATGATCCCAGAGTTTTTTTCCAGCCTAATTGATTCCAAGATTCTGCGAATTTGGAAAAGCTTTTAAAAGAAGGGACAAAGACAAGATCGGGGTGCTTAAAGCTTAGAGTTAGTAGTCAAAATGAGGACATTGTTCCTCTTTACAAGTAAAGGAAACAGAAAAGTGGATTGGGGATGGACTTTGACAGGTCCTCTTGTTCCTTCACACTTCAAAGCAGATCAAATAGCTCTCTGCCAGGCTTAGCGACTGAAAATAATAGCAGAGGTCGCACATTCTGTGAGGAGAACGATAACTGACTTCACTGTTGGAAAGTTTTCTTCATGCTTGATACAGAGTTTCAGTCAGGGTGGGAAGAAAGAAGCCAGAGCCAAGTTATGTTGTTCTGATGCCGCTGAGAGGCAGGGCTGCAGGTCCTTTGGCCTGTGAAAGAACTAGGGTGCTCTGGGAGGCGATTCTGGAGAACTTCATGGTCATTTTATATCTATCCAGCCTGAGTGTCGTTGGTTTAGTAGGTGTTATTTGTGGTGTCCTTAACAAGTGTGAATGTGAACTGCCCTCTCGTCTTTTAGTTACAGTTGGAAGGCTTTTGATGTTTCTTCCTCAGTTGCCTTTTCCGTGGGTTAAAGCCCTCCAGTTTTTTCACTGTCTCTAGTAGGTCATACTTTTCAGACTTGTATTGCTTGTTCTTTTAACTTGTAAGGATATAGGAGTAAGAAGGGGAATTCTGAGACACCGTGAAAATACGGGCTTTATAAGAGCCTTCTTACTGAAAGAATTCCCTTCTTTCAGTCCTTTGTGTTACGCTTACTATAATAAAAGAATTTCAGAGTCTTCAAGCAGAAACCTGCTCTTCTGAAGGTGTGCCTTTCAGTAGGAAGTAAAGTAAGTAGCTTGTCTTTGGTTTTAATTGAGGTTTCTTCCTGGTATGAAGACATGGTTATGCAAAAGAAACTGTGGAATTTAACAGAGGAGCAGGATTTTCCAGAGTAGAACAAAGATCTCGTTGAACTAAGAGGTTTTTTTCATCCCATTTTTTATTTCACCAGAATGCTTACTGTAGTGATGTTCATGTTTCTCTGTGTGTTTATGTTGGTATGCTGTCTTAAATGTTTCACTATTGGGAAGATATATGTATAAATACACGTACAGTACCAACCTATACAGTAGAATTCCTGAAGTATAAATCTAGTAAAAGGAGATTTCTGAGTTTATGGTAGATAATCAGAATTTATTGCATATTGCACAGGTATGGTGGGTTGTTGTGTACAGTCCTGTAAACCAGGTGAGTTTTCAGGTTATGTTAAGAGAATGAATTTCTTTGAAAGGTTGTTTCAAGCTTAAATATTTTGAAAGGAAATGATGTAACTCAGATCCTGAAAGGTTTTTTCGTATCTAATTACAGTCATCAGGAGCACTTAAAGAACTGAAGGTCTATGCCTAAATCTCTTATGAGTTGAAAAGCAAAGGAGCACAATTAGCAGTTGTTAATAACTAGCATAATTATTGTGTATATCTACATGCTTGAGGTAATTTTTTGATAAAAATGATACTGATAATCTAGAGTCAGTGAATAAAAAGTCTTACTTTGTAAAGTAGTTTTATTACTGTGAGTAGTGTTAGGCCTAATACATATAAAGGAGTTTTTATCTTTCAAATAGACCTTTGGAAGACTTTAGTATTGCCTTGAAGGTTGTTAATTTTAGGACCTCATGTTTATTGGAGTCATAAACTTGAAATGAAAGCTGCCATTTAAAATCTCTAAAAGATGGAGCTGCTCTGTTGAAAATGAGTGTCTTGTCTTCCTACATGCACAGATTTCTAGTCAAAAGCCCCAGTGACCAATATGAAGAGTACAATTACATATTTTGAAAGAAATCACTAACATCAATACTGGTGTTTAGGATGTGATCTGTGGTTTTACTCCTTTTTTATAATGCAAGTTACTGTGTTTCATATAACTTTTAAGATTGCAATAATTTTGTAATAACTCACCATTGTAACTTTAGGCTGCTTGTACATTTTAATAGAAAGCTTTTATTGCAGCCACAAAAATGTCCTCAGTAATATTTTACTTAGGTACACTTTTTCAAGCCAGGAAATTAGATTCATCTTGAGAAATACACCTTTATTTGGATTAAAATAATGCTTGGACTGAATCTAAGTTTGACTAAGCTTACTGCTGCAGCTGCATTTAACTGGACTTGTCTTACTGAATAAGTGATATTATTTCATAGAAGAAAACAACAAAAAGTTCTGAGTATCATTCTGTTGTTTGTGGATACCATTTCCTTGACCAAAATTGTTGAGTCCTGTTATAACATTGCAGGCAAGAATAAAAAAATGCAGTTCAGACTTTGATTTATCCACTTTATCAGCTTCATATGCATTCTCTGATTGGTGCAACTGCTTTTAAGAGGCACAGCATGAGGTTTGGTGGATGGAAGCTCCTGCTGTAGGACTTCTCAAAAAAATTGTTGCCATCTTGCTGTATACCTACTGCTAGAGAGAGGAGTCTAGGTAAAATACTGTATGAAGGATGTTCCTGAATAGTGAAAGAAGTATTCCAGGAAGACAGTAGTTTCCAAAGAGGCAACTAAATGTTGGCAATTCTGGGCCAGGTTATTTTTAGAAGGAGCCTGAAGGTATTTCAGATGCATGGTGGATGTATGCAAATAAATTTACTTGTTCTTAGGGTGGTGAAAGTTTATAAACCTACTACTGTGCTAATAACATTTGCAGTCTTAAATTAAACTAATGATATGTTGGGGAGAAGATTTGTTTTCATAATCTTCCTGCTGGTCACAGTAGGACAGAGTTGAATTAAGTAGTTTGTCAAAGAGGAGAAAAAAAAAGGTGTTTGGCAATACAAGCCACTGTCTTTTCTGAGATCAGCCTCATTTCATTGTGAACAAATGGAAAAGTGTATCTTGTTAGTAGGATAGCAAGGACCTCAGTCTTTTAGAACTGGTGACAGACATTTTAAAGGAGATTTCTTTTGTGGTTCTCTGTTGGAAAGCCGTATAAATCAGCAGATGCGGGCTGGTGGTCAGTCTGTGAGAGCTTAGGAAATGTTTAACTGAGAAGCAGTTCATAGGTTTTGTTTTTCCTGTTTGACTGTCACTTGACTATGACATTGTCTAAATGTCCATTTCAAAAAATAAAAGTTCTGTGTATCTGCAATGTTGTAGATATAAAAGAAGTAGGTCAATGTGCCAGTGAAAACTGAGCTTGACTTTAACACTGGCGCTTTGACTGCCAATCTGATTCTGCAATTTTAAATGAACAAGCTAGAAAGGAATGTTTGGTGGAGCACACCCTGTATCTTGGCAGATGTGTTAAGCCTGTGTATATGCTAAAGCTAAGCTAAGGAAAACATGTATGTCTAAGAAGTTAAATGTAGTTTTATGACAGTGATTAAGTTGGAATCAGCAGGTTTAGAGGAACATGTTTCTATGAGCTGAATTCTTCTGTTAGTAACTTGTAACCTATTCAGTTAAAGCACATATAGAATGATGTGGCTAATATGAAGATGTATATATAAAAAAACCCAACTACAAACTGGAAAAGCTAAATGTGGGTGCCTTTATGTGTATGGTGACTTTCCATAAGCATGTGAGCCCATCTTAGGGGACACACTGCAGAATTACAGTCCTGCTCTGTTGTTTGGCAGTACTTTAATCAAGGTAGGACCATACACCTTCTTAGGAAGGTCCGTTTGGATTTCTTTCGCCTTCTCTCCTCTATTTTGTAGTGAGAAATGCACTTGGTGAAGACCAAGATATTTTTTTGCCCATGTGAGGTATGTATATACATACATATAGAATAGTTGCAATAACTTACTTTTTTCAAATGTCATTAGTATTTCCAGTAGTTACTGAGGTGTTATTATATTAATTATACTTTTAATACTTTTTGTCTTTTGGAATAGAAATCTGTTGCTACTATATAGTGGTTTTTTGAAATATCAGTGGAGTGAGATTTGGTCCAGCTAATTTGATATCCTAAAATGTGAGCATTTTTCACATATTCAGGAAATATAGATTTGCGTGCCTTTTTCCAGTCAGCTTATATACTAAACTGTCATTAGTTTGATACAAATAACTTCTATCAAAGTCATTATGCCCTTTCTAATTACAGTTATGCCTATAGTTAATTCATATTTTCCTGTATCAGAAGCCTATATACGTCTATACAAATTTAACTAGCCTACTTCGTTTTCAGTCTGTGTGTGGTAAAGTGTTTTCTGTGTCTTTTGTTGGGAGTTGCCAAAGAAAAAGTGAGAGGGAACCAGTTTATTAGTTTCTATTTCTTAGGTTTTTTTACTGAGTTACGTTGCATAGGTAGTATGGATTTCAAAATAATGACAATAATAAAACCATCAATATGACTTCTAAGAACAGATTTGTGTCTTCCTAATAAGCAACTAGAAGCATGAGCAACCTGACCAAAAATAGTCATTGTGAGGCAGAAATTTGTCCCTCTCAGCAAAGTGATTTTAAAAAAAAGTGATTTGTTCTTCCGTAAGTAGGTGTAAACAGAATAAAACAGTCAAGCACAAAGTAGAACAGTAGCAAGAAACAGTAGCAGGTATTTTAGTGATAGAGGTGAAAAAAATCAGTCACAGACATAAAAATGTTGGTGCACGTATTCATTTATGTAAATGGAAACCAAATTTTTAAGATGCTTTATTTAAGACGTATTATTATTATTATTATGTTATCTTTTAATTGTTGGGAGGAAAAGTGTGCAGATAAGTACATGTCCAGAATAGTCTTCAGCAGAGAAGATAGAAAAGTAGGAGTGTTGCTTTGCATCCTTTTTATTTGCTGACCAGTTCTCGGAGTGTTTTGTCAGGACTAGAATAGACCCTGAGAAATGGAGCAACTCATTTGTCTTATGTCCTTTGTCTTCTGTATGCAACATAATAAAAGTGGATTAAATTAATTTATGATTCATTTGTGTCTTCAGTATCATACACTGCATTTTTACCAAGACTAGTTACGTAGCTACACTACCATACTGTTTATTTAGGGAATCAGTAGTCATAAATTTTGTTGTTCGTGTTCTTATTAGCTACATGATAAAGACTGTTTTGTTAAATTTAGCGTTAGCTAAAAATTGAAGTCACATGTCCTTTTTGGGGTCACAATAGTAATGAAATAAAAGCTTTTAATAGAATCTAAGAATTTGTCAGTACAGTCTTTTCCAATAATATCTTGAAACATTTTCATCATTGATAAGTGGTAAGCATTGTGGTGAAATGGGGGGGGGTTATAATAAAAAATATGGTTTCCAAGTGTATTCAGAAACTCATTTTGTACAGTACTGTCACATCGTTTAGTTTTGCAGGGAGTACCGTTAAATTAATAGGGCTCTGCTCTGTTTCATAGTTTCCCATTCAAAGCAGTCCAGTAAACTTAATAGAGTTGTGTGAGAAATTGCAGCAAATGCTGCTTAGTAGACAGGAAGAATCAAATAGTCAAGACTGAGGAAGAGTAGAGTGTTCTTGTCTTTTGGAGAGCTGTAGGCAAAGTGGTGAAGTGATATTGGGGAAATAATGGAGACAATCCTTTCTTCTAGCAATTAGAGAAACGTAATAATTGAGAGCTCTGGCTACTTCGCATCGAGGAGCTGATGCAAAGTTAGGGGTCCCCGTGAAAACTTGGCACTGTGTGGGCTGTGCAGGCCAGGCTCTGTTGTTGTGTGTGTCTGGTGTCTGAGTGTGTTCAGACCTCAGGCTGTAGCAGCTACAGCTGTCACGTCCTGAAAAATTGTTTTCTGTCCTGCACTTGTGTAATGTTATGGGAACACTTAGGAATAATGATTTCATTGTTTGTAAAGCATAATTAAAGATTTTTTTTTAACCTCCTTTTGCCTTTAAATGACGTTTCTGTCTTTAAAAAAAATGCCCCCAGGATGAAATGATAAGCTAATATGCTAGTGTCATATCTTGATATTTATATTGCTTTTTTATGCATATGCTGGGACAGAAGCCATGGAGTAATTGCAGCATTGTAGTGTGCTTGTGTTTCATGATCCTGGGTCCTGCAGCATTTAAATCAGAAGGTTAATAGTCTTGATCAGGAGTGAACGTTGAAATACATAAATGCATATATTGGTAAAGTTTATAGAGTCTAGTATAAATTACATAAGGACATGCTGCTGAGGAGATAAAAGCACCTCATAAACTTGATTTATCTGTGAATTTTGATTTGATCCCACAGCAAGATACATAAGGACCTGTCCTTTAAGATTAGCTATGAAATATATATATATACACCAGAGGTGTTTTATTAGTAACAGGATCAATGGAGCTTGGAAATCTCATGGTTTATGGGGAATGGAGGTGTTGAGCACTTTCTCAAGTCACTAAGACCTTCTGATTCAGGCAGTTCCTGTTCTCTTGCATGATCTAGGAGTTTCCACATCACAACATCCTTTCCTTTGCCTTTTCATCCCTACATTTTTTGGTCAGGTGGCTGGACACGAGACAGCAGCTCAGTCTTTAGCTCAGAACTGCACATGTGCTGGCTGCACATCGGGCTGTCGGCTTCAGTCTCTGGGTGGATTAAACAAATTAGTTAAAGATCTGGCTCTTCCCACTTCTCCCTCTGAAAAGGTGCTAATCTGTCACTCTTTCCTACTAGCACCTGTTTAGTGTAAAAGTTGTATGTTGTAGGAATTTTAATCATACATGCTTTTACCTCTTTAATAGATTTGTTTGAATCATGAGAATAAATTCAGTTCAAATCAACAGGGAAGGAAGGTGAAATAGGGAGAAACGTAGACATACAGATAAAAAGATGGCACTAGGCGGCCTTGTTTAGGTAACTAAAAGATTCTGAAATGAACTCCTAGCTTCTGGCAATCGGAGATTATATGGTGGAAAAAAATAATCTGTAGAAAGACAGTTTTTAGACCTTTATGAGTTTAGAAGGCTTGGCATAAGAATGAATTAGATGTACCCTAAAGGCCTGAAATGAAAAAAAAACCTAAAGGCATTTGATGAGTGCTTGGCTTATGACTTTTAGTCAGTTGAGGCTGGTAATGGATACTTTTGTGTGTATGTAGCTTCTCTTTGCTAAAAAATCTGTGAGTTTTCTACTATGTTTGAATTATGCTTAGACTTTTTTTGAGCTTGAAATTCATATACCAAGAAGTGCATTTATTACACTTTGAGGGAATTCAGGTCTTCCTCTCATTTTTATTTGATGTGGTGAATAATGCCACTGTCTTGCCCTAGTAGTATTCAGGTCTATGACCCAGCTTTCCAGTTCAGCTTGGCTCTACTTTGAGTGCTCACATCTGGGCAATGTGTAAGTCATAGATATCCTTTATATCTGTTTGCTCAAATGAAACCCTTGTCTATACTGCAGAAGTTACTGCAATGATAGCTCAGAAAGTGAAAAAGCTTTTCCCAGAGCTAAACCCATTGTCATTACTTTATCTAACGATGCCATCTCTCAGTTTGCCCCTCACCCCCCTGCAACTGCTTTCCTGTTGAGTAGTGAGAGGTCGTTTCCTGTCACCATGGTATATAAGTCACCATCATCCCACTTGCTGAAGTTTTTTTGGTTTCTGTGTGTTCCCCTTGGTGCTTTAGATCTTCAGAGGTTGCAATATTGCCATCTTCTAGTGCCTCATTCAAGTGGTGATGCTTATGAGCAGTCATACGTAACTTGTGGTTTTAGCATCTGTGTGCTTCCTGTTGTGCACTTCTATACAGAAATACCTCTGTATTTGTAGTTCTCTCTGTTATTTATTCATTCTTTCCTTGATGTATTTACATTGTAAGTTGTTCAGGGCAAGGTCCACGTTCTTGTTCTTTATAATGTATAAACTTAGTAAGAGATCTTTGAGTATGTCTCTGGGATCTAATAGAAACAAATCATTTTTGGTTAGTTATTCTAACCGTTCTGTTAGACTAATGACTGGTCACTTTTCTATGAAAAATGTACAGGTGAGAGTTCAGACCATCATATGAAAACTATTATATAAATTAATTGGAAGATGCTTAAATGCTATTAATTTGTTCCAAGACTCCTGTTGAAAAACATTAGTTAAGACTTTAAGAACTCTATGACTATAGATGCAATTAACCCCAGCATTTAAGACGGTGTTTATTATATTGCCAGCTTAAAATACATATTTAGTATAAGATAATTTGTAACAAACTCAGTTTTTTGATAATTCATAACTGCTTGAACAGGAAATAAGAACTGCTGATTAAAACCAGGACATTGTCTGGACTCTTTTGCCTAGAGATTTTTTTTTTTAAAATTTTTGAATGTTCTGTGGAAGAAATATTAATTGCTTAATGCCATGATTTCTTTTCTTTTATCTCCAATGGGAATAAAAAGAGTAGTTTATAAATTCTTGAGTTATTTCAGTTGAAATTGGTGTTTAATTTTCATAGCTGTAAGATCTCTGAGAAATACGAAATACCTGGTAAATGGCAAAATATACCCCAACGTTGACTAAATGTTTAGTTAACCTTTCAAAACTATTTTTCTGGTATCATCTGTGTGTTAGATTGTTTGGAAGATAAATGCTGAGTTTTGCCATTTGATGAATTTGACCAGGATCTCCAGTTTACTTGAATTGTAGACTTTTATTTAGAATTTAGAAATAGCCTGTGGTGATAATGTGAAGCAGTAGCTTCATATCCTGCCTGCTTGATTCATGTAGGTCTAGGTGCAGGTTTTCGTGATTAAATCCTACTTTCATGACCACAGTCTGGTAGTGCTGTTTGCTGTGCACTGGCTGGGGCAGAGACACAAATGAGGGAGCAGAGAGAAACTAAGGTGTAACCTTGCAGTATGGGACTTGCTAATGAGTGGTAATTGCTGATCTGCGCTGTTGTATTCTGCCCGGAAGGGTTCCTTTTTCGGCTGATTCAGCAAGTTACAGTTAAAAGGAGGTTAGAAAAGTGAACACACTACCTTCTCTTCAACCTCTGCCCCTTATTGTTCCCCGTTCAAAGTTTCTGTTCTCTATTTGTTGTTTGGTGGCTCTTCCTGAACTCATCTAACCATGAAGCTCAATGTTCTCCTGTGGGTGCATGTTTGTAACTTCTGCCCACAGCTGACTTCTCTGCAAATTCTAGGGCAGTTGCAGGTGACCACTGAAATATATTACATCTCTCTTCGACAGTCTTGTTGGAGAGTACATCCAAATTAAAGGATTAGTACAGTTACTTGTGCAGCATTAGTTTATCCTTGTGTTTATCCTATTATGTTTATAGAAATTGAAATATTATATTATCTGGCACCATCTTTTTCTGTAAAACCCTTGCCTCATGCAGTGAATGGTGCTCTGTGAAGGAATGACCTTACTGATAGTCCTTGTTTGTGCTTGCCATTTCATGTGCTGTCTCTGCCCCATCTCTGGTTTTTACTGAGTAGCTTCCAAAATTGAAGGTAGAGATGTTGAATTTCCGACAGTCTTTCCATCTGTTTCCTTTATAACAAATTGAGGGAATTTGGTTAAAAAAAACCAGTCCTAGTAAGAGTAATATGAAGGAAAATTAAGTGAGCTGGCCAAGCTGAAAATGGCAGGACTTCTGTGAAGTAATGTAAAGATTTGTCAGCCTTCATAGAATTAGATCACAGGATTTGGAAGCAGCTTGCTGTGTTTGCATTTTGGTGTGACTCTTGTGCCTGCATCTGTTCCCAGGGATAGATTTATGACTTTTCATTATGTGTAAACAGATTAATTCCATGATATATGCTCATACCATTTCTCATTTTGCTTTTTGTATTTTGTGCTCTTTATTTATCCAGGCCTTACAGTACCTGGAGGGAGCCTACAAGAAAGATGCGAGAGGTACTTCTTACGAGAGCATGTAGTGACAGAGCAAGGGGGAGTGGTTTCAAACTGAAATAGAGTGGGTTTAGATTAGGTAATAGGAAAAGATTCTTTATTGCGAGGGTGGTGACGCACTGGAACGGGTTGTCCAGAGTGCCCCATTCCTGGATGTGTTGAAGGCCAGGTTGGATGGATCTCTGAGCAACCTGGTCTAGTGCAAGGTATCTCTGTTCATGGCAGGGGGGTTGGAACCAGGTATTTAAGGTCCCTCTCAACCCAGACCATTCTGTGATTCTATGATTACGACAGCAGGATATGAATTTAAATGCTAGGTTATTTGCAGAGTACTGTTTTTAGTTTTTATTATGCATTTGACAGTCTTTTTGTGATACTTTTAGGGCATCATTCACCCTGCAAAGCTGGTGACCATCATCCTTGCTGCTTTGTAATTTGCACAGGGAAATAAATTTTGGTTTTTTTTTCCCCCCACTAGAACTCTGATTGCCCTTTTCTACTAGGTGAGACTGAACAATATTAAAATTGTCTAATTTAGCTGTTCTGCCGCTTTGCCATTCTACAGGTCTTTTTAATTAGAGTGGATGAGAGAGCATCTGTGTGCTTATAAAAAAAGCAATAAAAGTCAGCATGTTAGCTGTTAGAAAGTAGCAAAACAGTAGTGGTCTTATTTTTTTAAAAGTAGCCCTAATATATACAGTATGTAATAATAACAAAATATTGTTACACATTATGTGAAATTGTGGCTGGGTCAAACTGTGCCTTCATTATTAAGGTCTTTGTTATCTGGTCTGTACAGTATCATCAGCTTTTATGCTGGTGATGTTTTCATTTGCTGTATTAGTTCAGGTGTGTGTCTGCTTTTGTCAGAAGGTAGGTGAACCACAGCAGAGAGACTTTAGCTATGGCTGGTCGCTGGAGACAACAATGCAGCTTTGTAAGTAACTAATTTCTCTGAAATTATTTGGCTTTGTAGTATTTTAAATATTATCTTACAATTTCTGCTTTAGAGTTCTGCAAGGGTTTGCAAATTTTTCAAGTTTTTTTGCCATTCCAGCAGTTGGAAGGTGAAAATGCACGCAGGTCCATTTCTGTGGCGAAAAGTAAGTGCTGGCCTGATCTGTTGAGGCTCCACCTCAAGGGACAGGGGGAGGGTGGTTCTGCTCTGTTGAATCTCGGAGATGTGGGGCTAAAGGGCATAGCCAAGAGGCAGGAAGGGAGCTTGTTCTTCTTGGTAGCCGCATGCTGGAGGCTGGCTTGAGCCATCTCATCAGTTGCACTCTATGTGCTCTGAATCACCTCTGGAAGTGCCTACTTATCTCTGAATTACTCTGGAAGCTTGAGGAGGCTGTGCATCTAAATCATGTACCTGAAGCTGGACCCAGTAAATCGTCCCTGCTGATAGTCAAATCCTTCCTGCTGTTTTTCATTAACAGATACAGACATTTTATACCAAGTTGCCTTGCAACTTGAGATTCACTGTTAATTTGAATGTTAGTATCATGTTGTTAAAGTACCTAAAATACCCTTCTTTAATATGAGAGGGCTTTTTTTTTAAGAATTAGTTGCTTTTTCATTTTGGTCTTTAGTTCCAAATCTTTTGGATGCAAAAACATACTCTGGGAATTTGCCTAAAAGTCCCCAGAAATCATATTCTGTGGGTTTTTTTGGCAAATAGTAGCTCTGCAGCTTATCTAAATGTAACTTATCTTATAAAATGCTACTTGAACTTAAGGATAACAAGTAACTTTGTAAACATGTTAGTATTTGTTCTTTCATTCCAGATATAAGCCCTACATGAAAACTGCTTTTAAAATGTTTCAAAACCACTTTTTCAAGAGTTAATAACTATTTCTTGTTTTCTACATATGTATTTTAGGGGCATTTCATGGCTTCTGGTTTACCCAAGTAATTTGCTATTTCAGTTGAACTGTTGATAATAGACCAGCTGTAAATAGGATTATTTGACTTCAGCATTGGATAAATAATTCATTTTCCTTTGAGCAATTTTTTTTCAGTAAGATTTAATAATTTTACAATTTAAAATTGTGTTTACATTGCTATGGGTGTAAATCCTACATAGGTTTAATGCCATTGCCTTGTTTTGAAGTGGACATCAGCATCACATGCCATTGTCTGCATGAGGGAAAGCTCAGCTGTTGTTACTTTTGGCAATATGGTCACTTGATGCTGGTTCTGTGGGTGCATGAATTTTGTGGCAGTTGGGGAGAAAATCCTGCAAATGATCCAGTGTTAAAGCTGGGCTACAGAGGAATGTGTGACAGCAGGTACTCAACCTGTATTCCACCATGTGCAGCATCCACGTACCAGCAAGTGCTATTATGTGTCACAGTTCTGCCGACCCCATTTAATCCTTGCTCTCATTGCTGTGGTGGATTATATCTTCACAGGCACAGTTGGTTGATCTGAAGTCTGAACTGACAGAAACACAGGCAGAGAAAGCAGTATTGGAAAAGGAAGTGCACGATCAGCTTTTGCAGCTCCATGCCGTTCAGCTTCAGCTACATGCCAAGACTGGTCAGAATGTTGACTCTGGGGCTATTAAGGCAAAACTGGTAAGTATGGCAACTTAAATGTGGGATTATATTATTCTTCTTCCTCTCTTGGCTGAAATTCTTCCTTGGAAGGTGTGAGTAAGCTGATTACAAATTTTCATGTTAAAAATATTAATTTTTTTTGCTTTTAAATAACATTTATAGTTGGTTGTTAGCAACCATTAAAAATAATATGAATAATACCAGAATAAAGAGTAAGGATATAAGAAGTTGTTTTGAAATAAACCACTTTTAGTGGTTTCTGAAAGTAAAATAAGAAAATATTTTTGTGATTTATAAATCTTTTATGAAGACTGAAGTTGCAAAAGATAATAGAAGAATACTAATAGAAGAACTCAGTAAACTATACGTTTTTTTAGAACTCAGACCTTTACAAAGCCCACTAAAAGTTAACAATAATTAATCTGTGCAGTTAGTTGGCATTGACTGATAGCCAGAGCATAGACTGCCTTGTTGCTAGCTGCACCACAGATTCAGGCTCTAATACTATGACTTTGTAAATTATAAAAGTAGAGTAGTGTCATATATGTGTGTTTCTAACTGTTGGCATGAAAAGTCTATCTCTGACTTTCTAAAATTGCTTCACAGTTTGGTTGCAAATACCTACTCCCAATGTATGTGAAACATTAGATTAGTCTCTTCTGCTGTTTTGTCCCATTAATTAATACAATAAAACACAGTAATAGACTGTAAGTTTTAAAGGATGTCTAGGCTAATCGCTGAACAACAGGATTAACCCAAATTCTTAGTGTTTCAGATTCAAAAGCTGTAATTGATTAGAGCTGCCTTCCTAGGGCTGCATAGTTGTATATTCAGTATAAGAGCAACATTTCCTGGATTGTCCACACATAATTTATTCTGTACTGAATTATAGCTACAGTATGGTGAAGTTTATTTAGAGCTCTAAATGATTTGCATGGCTTTTAAATAACATTAATTAAATATCACCAGCATTTTGTAAGTGTTAAACTGCAGGTTTACATGTAGCAAATTTTTTAAGTTAACACATCACTGTGGGTGATTTTGATCCCTAAATATTGTTAGACTTAACTTCTGACTAGGATAGAGACTAATACTTTTAAGCTTTTTATTTCTCGTTACCTTATTATAAATGATTTCTAAAGATATATTAAATTTCCATGCTATTGACAGCAGTCTTCTTCCCACAGGTGACAATAAATACATTTTACATACATTGGTTCAGGTTTATCTGTGTTGAAATTGAACTTTATTAACAGCTTAGACTGATATTCTATGGTTAATTTCCTTTAGTTTTTCCTTTTTATAAATATGAGGACTAGTGTTTTGAGTTTGTTTTACTTTGCCTTTAGGGAATTCATAGCTTTAATGGACAGAAGCTCAACTTTAAACTCTACTAGATAAAGAAGGCTAGGAACGTTTGCAAAGCTAGAACAAGCAAAACTGAGGCCACTTAAATGGCAATAAAATGGGACCTCTGATGTTTGGGTATATAAAAACTGTTGTGCTGACCTTCTGGCAGTCAGAAGGTCTCTGAGGGTAAAGAAGAACTGTGTCAACAGAATGTGCAATGGGGAAGTAAAGCTCTGTACTAGTTGACTTCCTGCTTTCTTGAGGGACAGACACTTATTTTGTATGCAGACTCTTTAGACTCAGCATAAATGTATACTCTGTAATCTATAAAACTGTACGTAATGGTGAACTAGGACATTTTAAAATGTTTAGATTGCTAAGCAATTGATAATTTTGTAGTTTAGGCCAAATCCATCTCTAGGAGTGGTGAATCTTCTTAGTGCAATCATAGTAACTTTTTGTGGGAGTATGAAATTGCCTAGTTGAAGTTTTTTTTTTATTTTTGCACTTGATGCCTTTTCTGATACTTCAGTTTGTCCTTTATGTCCCTCTTGTAACTCATGATGTTGTTCTTTCTGAAAGGAAAAAAATCTAGTATCGGTATAGTGTTATATTACAGAGTGGATTTTCTGTGATTCTTTCATGTATTATCTTGCTATTCTTTATAGAGATCCTTGGTATTTTAGGAGAAAATATTGTTTTCAATACTACTCTAAAGTTAAGTTTTTTGTAAGATTTTTAATAAATTTCACTGCAAAATACGAAAATTGTTGCTCAATAGAATTGTAGCAGTGTGATTGTTCTTTATGCCATCTAATGAAATACATAGTCTGCTGGCGAAGTCCTTTTGGAGTAAGTAATTTATGTTGTTGCATTTTCTTGAAGTTCCTATTGCCTGTTTCTCTAATTATGGAACTCTTTTCTTCTATCTTAAGTCTGTCCTTTCTGTGGATGAAATGGTAAGTATGCTGATTGCCATTTTTTTAATGTTTAAGCAGTGCTTTTGTTTTGTGCAACGACTTATATATATGTTGGCCTCAGAAACTGGCAAAACAGATCTGGCTTGTTCCTTCTTCCCAACAGTTGGCAAGATGCTGTGTAAAGAATTTCCTTTGCATTTTAATTTTTCTTTTCTAGATGTGGTGCCCTCTTTCCTAATTCTGCATGTATTCTATTTATTATTGCTACAGCTAGTTTGGGGTGATATCTGGCAACTTGACGTTCTGAAAGATTGCTCTGGCAGTATCTCAAAAAATGTTAAGGTGTTATACAATTTCTAAAGCATAAATACTGTACACATCTCTGAGTGTAATGTGAAGTATTCTGCATGTTGTATTTTGAAAAAATCCTGTCAACTTCTTCTTTTTTCCCTTTTCTTATTTTTTTCATGGGTGTGATTTAATATGATTTACTGGCTGGCGTAACAGCCAAAAGCATATGAACACAATAATACATAGATATAAAGAAAAAGTGAAGCAAACTTGACTTTTTTCACAGTGATAGACGTTAAAGGTTTTTAAACAGATTTTCTGCTTTTATTGTGTTATATGCTTCATTATCATTACTCAGTATTTGGTTTTTTGAAAAGCTGCAGGATAGCTGGTAACTGTAAACTTTAGTCTTCAACCTTGCTGTAACAGTTTTGGTTTATTTTTTTAATATTACCAACAGAAAATACATTTTCTGTTTTCAGAACCTATGCCTTACTGTGAACACTAGAAAGCATGAAACTATTCTGTAACTTAACTTCCTTGATTTCTTTAAACATTTTTGAGACTTTTGTCAAATCTTTTGACACTCTTTCCAAACAGGACATGCTCTTTCAGTACATCTTCAGAGATTCTGTATTGCAAACCTTTTAATATTTTATTTTAGTACATATGGTGATCAATTGGAGACAGTCCATAGAAGAATGGCTTCTGTGTGTCATTTTCCACCTCAGTCACAAAAGAGTAGTTGTAATAATGGAGAAAATATGAACCAAACACTTCTATGGGATTGCATTTGCCTAGTATTTTAGGTGTAACATTTAAAATGCATGACTAAAAGTGATTCTACGTAGAAATGCAACATTTGGCTTCCTGTTTAATTTAAATGACAAACCAAATTCGGAGAAAGTCAATGGAAAGTCTGAGTCTGGATGAGGGTGTTTAAGCCGGCTACTTTGTATAAATACTGTAAAATGTGCTTCATGAAATTTGCTGGTATAATCAAGAATCTTTGATCACTTCAGCAATTCACTTTTCTGAAGGAGCTTGGAATATGTCTGTCTTAAATTCTAGTCTTCGTTTTTTTATATTTGTCAAATAAAAGATGTTCTAAAAGTGGACAAACAGGGAGCCTATACTGCTATTTAGAGCACCTTAATGCAATATTGACAATAAGAACAGAACTAACAGGAACACTGTATCTGTATACGGACTTTGCAGCTACTGTGAAACAGGTGTTCTGTCTGAACTGTGACCCTTCTTACTCCTCAAGTGTGTGGCAGAGACAACACAGCATGATGGCACTCTTGAATTCTTGTAATTAAAATAGCCCAAGACCAAAATAGTAATAGAAAGAATTGGTATAATCTTAGAAACTCCTATTCTTGAAGTGTAGATTAGTCAAAATTCTTGGCTTAGGAGTGATCTTGCAGTTCAGAAAGAGATTTGCTGCAGAGTCATTCTCACAAGACAACCCCAGCGCAAAGGCTGAAGACCAGAAGTGGCTTTGTGTGACATGTTTTCTAACATGCATATGGAGCCAAACTTGATCTGAAGGTGGGTCATCGTGGGAATTGCAGGAAGTGAAATGCCAGTGATTTCAAGCAATCTTTGAGCCGCTCCTTCTGAGCACTGTGCTGGGCAATTCTTGACCAACATGTACATAGGTGTGTACTCCATTCTTCTAAACTGATAAAAGTGTTTAAGAGATGAGGGAGGCAGTAGAGTCAATCAAATTCAGAGCTGACTTTATGGCAAAGTCAATAAATGCTTCCATATATCTGTTGTGAAAATCACTCCATTTGGAAGGACCAATCTTGTGTAATTTCTCAAATGTGGTAATATCGACCATATTAATGGTTTTAGATCCAGGCTTGGAATAGTGAATAGCATATTCACAACTTGATAACAGATTTGTCTTGCCAGTTCTGTAAAATTTTGTATCTGTCCTGTTGCTTCTTTAGTAGCACTTCCCGGTTTTATTTGTTTAACAATGTAACTGGTACAGGTACAGAGAACGGTGGTTTTTGGGTGCTCCAGATGTCTTAAAAATGCATTATGGTGAACTTAGTTTTTATTGCTGTTTCAGTTGACAGCCATTTTTGAAAGGAAACAGTATTAGACCCTTTGTCTCTACTATTTTCCTGGTTTGTGGTGGGGGTTTTCCCCCACTTTGTAAAAGGGATGCAGACCAAGGTATAAAAGATACAAGTAATCAAGCATGCTCTCCTTAAAGTAGATTTTGTAGTGTAGCAATCTAATTCCTTTTGCACCAGTACCCTGGGTGTTAGAAGAGGTAATGACTGTGCAGTTTCTTTACATTTGTGATGGAACAGTGTGGGACAAATTTATATTTCCATAATTCCCTTTTCAGGGGGTGAGGCACAGGGAGGTAGCTTGCTTAAAGTGTGGTTCTAGTGTGGGTTTTGTTTTTGTTTTGTTTGGTTGTTCTTTGGTTTGTTTTTTTTTTAACAGAGCTATTTTGCACTAATTTTCTTTTGGGTTTATCAGGGTGGGCATCTTCATGTGTAGAATCCCTGGCTTTATTTATGTGGTCTTCAGACTCTAATCTGGAAATGTCTCTGGCTGGACATTTCTTGGTTGTTTGCATGAAAACAATTGACATTTTAAGGACATATGGACTTAAGTTTCCATGTCATCATTATGGTAATAGTAGTTAAAGAGTTTAGTTAAATTGAAATATTCAGCAGCTTCGTAGTTACTCTTTAATTTTAAAAATAGTATTGTTTAACTTTGAATCTCCCATTTGCAAGACAAGAAAATGTAAGGATGATATTCAGGCTATTTAAATTTTGCCACCTCTGTATAGGATAGTATGCAAACCACTAGCTGTAGTGCCAGAGTCCCTGCTTTCTTTTTCTTTTTTACTTCTTTTCCTGCATGTGTGTCTTGTACACAGGAAAATAATTTCAGATTGTGTATGCAGAAACAGGAAGTGCTCTTTCATTATTAACTTGCATAAAAGCTTTTTAACATTTTTTCTTGTTTGTTTTTTTGTTTTGTTTTGGTTTTTTTTGTGATTGTAAAGGAGAGAGAACTTGAAGCTAACAAGAAGGAAAAAGTGAAAGAAGCTCAATTGGAAGCTGAGGTGAAGTTGCTGAGGAAGGAGAATGAAGCCCTCCGCAGACACATAGCTGTGCTTCAGGCTGAGGTTTATGGAGCAAGATTGGCAGCCAAGTATTTAGATAAGGAGCTAGCTGGAAGGTATGTGAAGTCAATCCACATCACTTAGCATAAGATGCTTGTTGTTGTTGTTGTTTCCTTCCTTTGCATCCCCAGAGGCAGGTTCAAGGTTAAGACTAAGTGGGAAAAGTCTCGCGTTTCCAGTTAATTAACAAAAGGAAGAACAAAAATCCCCAGGGTTCTTGCACCGGTTGCTGCGTGACCATGTGCTGTAGCCACATGAAGTGTGTGAGTCCTACAGTGCATTGCTTTTTCAGTTGTAATACAGCTTTGTTTTACTCTCTTTGTCACTATGTAGGGTCCAGCAGATTCAGTTACTGGGCCGAGATATGAAAGGACCTGCTCATGACAAGCTGTGGAATCAGCTGGAGGCAGAAATACACCTTCACCGTCACAAAACTGTTATTAGAGCTTGTCGAGGTCGGAATGATCTCAAACGACCAATGCAAGCACCACCAGGACATGTAAGTTGAAAACATGAGCCATTCCTCCATGATTTCCGGACATGAGTTACTTCTTCATCTTTGTGATTGTTTTCTCTTCAGTATTGTGTTTTTTTCAAATGTCATTTGTAAATATGTTGTTCTTTTGTATGCTGAAGGACAGTTCCGTGCTGAATAGCATATCCCTCTAAATGACCGTGGAAGATGATACAATTCCTTTGACTTACCTAGGACCTTTTGAAAACTGACCCTGATGCAAATATATATATATATATGTGTATAAATACAACTTCAACAGCAGAATTTTGTAACTTAGGTTTCAAAATGTGGATCTAACTTATTTACAAAAACCAAGAATAAAGTTTTTAGCATTAGATTGAACTGAAATTGATTTTAATTTCTTTTCTTAAAAGGCCAGATAAATTGACACTCTGTAAAATAATTATTTGTAGGTTGGTTTTTTTCCTCCTAAAGGTACTTTTTAAAACAAAACCTTTAAACAGCATTTCACAATGGGTATCTTTGGTAGAACTCACCCAACTTGGCACATGTCCTGTTAATCACCCCAGTGTTCAGTGCATAAACCCAGACATTTTCAGCAAAGTGCTTTACTTTGATTTGCTCTAAATACGTTAGTTGGTCAGATGGGTCTTACTGCTTACGTTGCTAATTGCATATAAAACATTGGTGGACAAATATGTGTATTTGTGGTTTTAGGGGTATGCATAATGGCGTCAGTGACTTAATAAAAGGAGAAAACAAACCTTGATTTATTTAATCTCTCTTTTAGATTTGTGTTCAGTAGTTTTTGGTGTGGTTTATTTTTATTACAATAAAAATAAACTCGAGCAAGCAACCTCTTCCTTGGGAGTGTATTACATCATCTTCTGTTATTTGGTTACTTTTAAGATGAGTTTACATCATACAACATTTCAGCAGTGATCAACACTTCTTCATGTAGTCCCTCAATAATTTCAGTATGTGGCTCATTTCCTTCTTTTGAAGTTAAGTTCTGTGTTGTGTGTTAATCAGCACTGAAATAATTTAAATAATTATTCACAGGGGTGCATAGTGAGGAATCTTTTCTGATTTCATACGCTTTTTGTAAAGAGGCACTATAAGTTTGTCCTGCCTGGAGCTAGTCTAAAACTCTGTTGCTCATAACACTTCCTATATATAATTACAAAAACCCAAAATGCTGGAATGCATCAGTTTTTGGTTCACACATTTATGTTTGTGCTATGTTTGTTTTTTATCGAACTAGGATCCTGATGCCTTAAAGAAGAGCCAAGGTGTTGGTCCAATCAGAAAAGTTTTGCTAGTTAAAGAAGACCATGAAGGACTAGGAATTTCAATCACAGTAAATATTCGCATTTGTTTTCTATGACACAGAAGCAGCAATTCAAGTTTGTATTCCTACTTCTGTAAAATATGTTGATCAGTAAATGTGTTGTTAGAACAAATGAAAAAAGCATACACAAATCCGTAACTATGGTCATAGAACTTTAAGACTCATTTTGATAGATTAGGAAATAGATAATTGGTACTTTATGTTAAACTTATGATTTTGACTTATGTGTACACTTATATGACACTTCAGCAGATTAGCCAGTGGTGATTCCAGGTGTAAGTATTTAGAAGAGCAGAGACAATCTGAGACCTGACTTCCAAAGCTTAGCTGTTGTGATTGTAACTTTTTTTTTAAATATCTGTATTGGCATCTCTCACCTAACAAAAGCTGTGTAAACTTTTTACAACAAATTTGGAAAATTTTGACAATTATACTTCTATTCTAAATATGAATACTATTTCATGCAAGTCAGTGTGGCGCCTTTTTTTAATGTGTTTTTTTAATGAGGTTTTTTTTAAATGAGGTTTTCTGCTTTTCATTAGTTTGTATATGATTTTATAGTTTTATTAGTATTCAGAATTGCCTGCTTTGACTCTGAGTACATATTCGAAATTTTCCATTCTTCTGTGGGGAGAAGAATTAAGGGAGGCAGCTCACACATTCTTAAACATTCTTTGTTTGAGGAATGATTTCTAATTTTCTAAAATAGAAGTTGAAATAAGCACTTTAGGAACTACTATCTGAATGTCAATTTTATGTTAAAAGGCTTCTCAGTTAATTAAAATTTGCTTTTTTTTTTTTTTTTAATAGGGTGGGAAGGAGCATGGTGTTCCAATACTGATCTCTGAAATCCATCCTGGGCAACCTGCTGATCGATGTGGAGGACTGCATGTTGGTGATGCTATTCTGGCAGTAAATGGAGTTAATCTAAGAGATGCCAAACATAAAGAAGCTGTAACTATTCTTTCCCAACAGGTCAGTTTGGACCTGTTACCCATAGGCATGTTTAGGTGTTTCCTGCATTCTGCCTGTTGAATTACCTTGAATTTTAATGTTTCCTGTTAAGTACAGTGTAATGCTAAGCAACAGTGATTCTTGAGGCTTTATTACCTTACACTTAATCCTCCTATGTTCTGCAATTTAAGGAGAAAAATGCTGGGTCAGTAGTGGTTCAGTTAAACATGTATTGGCTAATCATTGTTCAGTAAGGCTGATGGAAATCAGTTTATTACATTGCCCCACAGAAATAACTATTTAGTGATGTACACTTTACTCTTATGACTAAACGGTTCCAGCCAAAGAATGTTTCTCGTATGCTTTGTGGTCTAGAATCTTCTTCCTGCCTTGCTTCCCATTTTCAGACAGTTAACAGGTGTGCTTAATTTATCAGAAAACTTCCTCTTCAGAAATCACTGTTTGAAATGTACTGGCATATAAGAAATTCAGGTAGTTTTGGTAAAGCTTAGCTATAGAGCTGTTCTACTTTAGTCAGTAAAAACTTAACTCAGATACCTATCCAAAATATTCAACACAACTGTAAATGTGTTTACAACAGTAACATCTATTTGTCTCAGTAATCTAGCTCATTTTGGTAATCCTGCTGGGTAGCTGTGCAGTAGTGAGTAAACTTGTATTTTTTGCTGCATTTTAGAGAGGTGAAATTGAATTTGAAGTAGTGTACGTTGCTCCAGAAGTTGATTCAGATGATGAAAACGTAGAATATGAAGATGAGAGTGGACACCGTTACCGTTTATATCTTGATGAATTGGAAGAAGGTGCAAATTCAAATTCTAATAGGAAAGATGCTAATGTGGATGTAAAACCCTCACAAGGTAAACCTTGTAAAATGTGTTACATGCAGTTTAATTCTGAAGTCTCAATATGCAAACCAATTTCTGGAAAATGCTGTTTTTATATTAATTGTAAAATTAATCTCCTGTCAGTTCAATTAACCTACTAATAGACTGTCAGTTCATCTGGTTGGTCCCTCACTGTTTGGCCTGGTTTACTTAGATACAACTGAATTAACTGAATTAACTGACAGACTTTTTTCATGGTCATCTTTTCCCAAAGGTTGAAATTCAAATTTATTCTTATCTTTTCCTACCTCTGGACTAGGAGTCACTAATTCCCCTTAACGCTTCATGTTGTTGGCTTCTTCAGATACATTTTTTAAATCAGAAAAGTAAAGAAACAGTTCCTATTTTCCTGCCATACTATGTTCTGCTAAAAACCTGTTAGCTTCAATTTTAGTAGTCATTTCAGAAAACATTCCAGCTTTTGAAACAAGGATCACTGATCTGTCCTTCCCAAGATTGCTTCTTTCCTTAAATCAATTTTCTTTTTAACTTGCAGTGTTTGATAAGAAGCCAAGTATTGATGGACATGAAAATGGAGACCTGGGGAATTCAGTTGAAGCTTCATTAGAAGACACTGCACCCAAATTAGCCCGTTCTGCTGAGTCTTTATCTTAAAAACAAACAATCAGAAAAAAAAAAAGCAAACCTGGACAGATCCCATCTTTGGGAGCAATTGATAATCAATATTGACTGCTTAAAGTTTCATATACTAGTGTAGGTTGTAAAAGGATGATTAAATGTCAAAAGGAACTGTATTACTGTTGCCTGGAAAAAAGGCAGTTACCTCAGGGCTTCATTGTGAGCAATTCTAAATGTGGAAAACTGTCTTTTGCGTGACACACAGTAGTTACCTAACACACAGCATGTGAAATTAATTTCTTTTAATAGTAAAAGAGTAATCCCACCAAAGCATGGGATTTCTAAAATGGATAACCTCAGTACGTTCCACTTTTAATCTCATTGATGTCCCTAAGGAAGCAGAATAATGTGTGAGCAGCCTAATTTTGACCCTTGGATGTTTTAAAGGGACAACTGATGTTCAGTTTGGTGTGAAACATGCTTTAACCCTAGACAGATGGGGGGGACACTTGTTCCATTGCATCCATGTGTTTTGTATTTAGGATTTTTGAACTGTAACTTTTAAAACCACTTTTTTTTCTCAGAATAGTAAAGACCAGAACTTTTATTTGAGCAAAGACTATCAAAACCCACATAAGCAGTGGAGTGCTAGCTAATCATGATCCTTCAGCCCATGATAGTTTTATGAGTGAGGTTTTTTGATTTGTTCTTTTTATTCAAATTCACCACCATTTGTTCCATTTGAAACTTGCTCCAAAAGTAGTTAAACAGAGTAGTATGGGATTTTAAAAGTGAAATCAGTTGAGAAATTACTCACAATTAATGTGGGCCCTTTGGTATTTTTTTCTGAGCATTGTCAATTTAGTGTTTGTTTTTGAATGGATATGATTACTGCTAATGCAGAGTTGTTTAAGTAGGTCATCATTAGCTTGACCTTATGAAATGATGAGTGCTTTTGATGGGTACTGAACATGTTCATTTCACATTAAAATAATCCTTAAAGAAGTGGAAGTTAAGTGCACAGTACTTTACAGGAGATTCTCAGAATCATACGGTGCCTGGCCCTATCTGTGTTGTGTTATGGCAGTCCTATTAACCTATAATTGTCTTACTGTTGAAGCAAAATGTTACTCCCTTTGTGAGAGCAGTGTATCTTAAAATAGTTTTTTATTGGTGTGCATCTAAAGGCCCCCAGTGTGACTGCAGTCAGGGAGGTTGAGAATGGTGTCTTGAGCAGTTTCTCATGCTCCATTTGTCGATCTCTTGGTGAAGTGCAGCACACTCCACAGACAAGCTCTACATTGTCATTACACTTACTATTTCAGCATGTGGTGCCATCTTTCCTGTTCACTGCTCTGCAGGCTGTTGAACTGTAATGTGAAATGGTTTTGTACGTTGAAAGAGGAACTAATGTGAAAAGACGTCTTTGCAAGTGTTAACTGTGTAGGGTATAAATACGTAAGAAAAAACCTCAAAGGCCTTTAGAGTAACATCAATTAATCTTATGTTCTAAGTTGTGATGTAGAACACAGTTACTTTGTCTCTCCTAGGAGCACTATATATATATATGTTTATAGAAAAAGCCTAAAAATGTATATACTTTATTCAAAGATTTTGCTATTTATAAATCCCTTAACTTCGCTATTTACCCGATCATTTTGTGTGTGTGTGCGTGCGTGTGCATGAGTTCCACTTACTCAGTGGAGTAACATTATTTGGTTCATTTTTTATACTAGTGTTTGTCATACAGCATACTGTTGAAGGTTTTTAAAATAGTCAAGGCTGTACAGTTTTCACCGAACAGAAACTAGTATTTAAAAATAAAGCTGTGTGAAGAAGAAACAGGTCCCCAGGCATGTTTCTTTTTCTGAAGCTTCAGAAACTTGAGGACACATTGGCTGTGTGTTAGCAGATGAATCCACTGCCAGAACTTTTGCATGCAGATTTGTGTTTTTCCCACAGCTACTCAAGCAGGGTGCACTCTGAAACTATCTGTGGCCTGGAACACGCAATGTGCTCTCTGTCAGGAAGGGATAGTTCAAAGCTAAGTAGTGGTCATCTTGTCTTCGAAAATCTTTGATGTGTGAAATCTTCCTGCAGTTCTAAGAAATTAGACTTGTCCAACTAGTCTTGTAACTTTTTAAAAAGACATTCAATTTGCCTGTACAGTTTCCCTTCATTTGAGGGAAAGGTGAAATTTTTAATTTATTTGTTCTTCCTTACTTCATGGCACGCTTTATTTTCCGTTTAATGCATTTGATCAGTTTTAGCCTGAAGTGGAAGAATTTTTCTAGGGTTATTTTCCTAACATTCCTCGTCTGCCAGTTCCATATGATGCTGTGCTCTCTTCTTCATCTGCTGGAGCTTTTCTCTGCTCTTACCGTCTTTATTTTTATCTCTATATGAGATCAACAGAAGGAACAATTGCTGAGGAAAATGACTAGGAGTAGACATATCAGGTAGCAGTAAATTATCACCAGATTTCCTTCCCAGCAGTTTTTATAATCTTTGTTTGGGAAGCCCTGGATTAGGAGGATTTTGCTCAGACACTACGGTCTGTCTCCATGTACGCTGTACTTCTTACCAGCAGATCGAACATACTGGTTTATTTGCAATCATACTGAAATGCTTAGAGATTAATAGTTAAACTGAGAAGAGTTTCACAAGTTGAGATTTCCAGATTTGATGGACAAATGTGTATTCTACCCTTTGTCAGTAACTGGAAGACTCAGTCCTGCTGATTCCCAGAGTTTGAATGAGTTAGACTTGGAAGAATTTCTGAGGAAAGTCAGTGTTCAGACTTCATTTTTATTTTTTAAAGTGTAAAACAGTTTACTTGCGTGTGTATATATATTTTTACTTAAAAAAATAAAATAATATTCTAAAGATAATTTTGCAATTTTTTTTGGTATATAATTCCTTTCCTATTAAAATCTTCAGTAAGACAATTGTATTTTAAGCGAAAGGTGGACAGTGTTGGCATCTGGGACCAATGTTAATTAAAAGCATGTAAGATAAGGAAAGTGCTTTATGGCAATAAATTTAACTCTGATCAAAGGTTGTATGTAGTATTCCTTTGTAGAAGTGTATTCTTGGCAGTGAAGAGGGTTTGTATCTGTCTCAGTATATGTTAATCCACAGTTGTATCGAACAAAATTCAGATATTTATTGTATTTGTCCAAATATAATTACATCATGGGTTACTCTCTTTTCTGTAGCAGATAGAACATTTTGCAAAACATGTATACACCTAGCTAAGCCGAATATAATATATTTTTATTAGCCTGTAAATAAATATACTCTTCTGCATTGCAGTGATTTCTGCACCTAATTCAAAGCTGTGTTTCATTTTCTTCTCTTTTTATGCATAAAAAAGACCCAACCCTGTGTGTGTCCTTTGTCTGTTAAGTGTGTAGTCCACACCTGGCCAAAAAGCTAATATGGGGGGAACTAAAACTGCATAATGTGAAGTTTGACTCTAATCCAGTCTTGGCCGGCAATGGTTAAGAGCAAATTACATTTTTTGAAAGACACGGTTACAAGAGATGTCTCAAATTTCATTGAAATGCATTTTCTGCTGAATGTTTTTCAGTTAAAAAAAAAAAAATTGCAGTGTCTGACTGTATAACAATACCATAAATATTCTGAAACCCTTGACTAGGAAGAGCTATAAAGACTCAGACCTGTCAAAAGGTTAAGTCATTTGGGTAAAATTGTGGAACTGCCCTTTATCTCTCTCTTTTTTTGGTTGGTGTTTGTTTGTTTTCCATGCATTTTGAAATATTCTTAGTTCTCCACTGAAGTTATGAAACACTTGCCTTTAAGTTACAACTTTTAGTCCTAATATTAGTCTTTTTGTTCAGATTGAGTGTCTGTTTTGTGTGGTCGTCTTGCCCTAAAGCATCAAGTTCATCTGAATGAGCAGAGAGCTCAAGTGAAAGGCAATGATGTGGTAACTGGTAGTAGTATAATTATGGTAGTGCTTAAGGATTTATTGGGAGTGTGTAAGCAGAGGGCAGAAAACTGTGAGCGTAGGAACTGTCTCAATAGACAAGGCTGAGTCATGTTGGATGAAAAGATGTAGAATGTACAATTGGTGAGGGCTGAAACTGTTAACTATTTATTTTTTAGCTCTAAAATTTTTAGGAGGGTTTAGATATGGGGTGACTTCAGCAGATGGAAGGAAGAGGGAAAGGAGAGAAATCTTGCTTGAGTTGTAAAACAAGCAGAGGAATAGAGGCAGCTATGAATGAAGATGATAGAAAGAGGAGAAACAAAGTTACTTCTTTATGTCACCTGAGGTCAAAGAAGATCATTCAAAATTTCTTTGTGTTCCGGTGTCCTGCTGAGGGAGCTCAGAGGCTGCTCCCAGTGACAGCACATGATGCTGTGCTCTCTTCTTCATCTGCTGGAGCTTTTCTCTGCTCTTACCGTCTTTATTTTTATCTCTATATGAGATCAACTCACTGAGGCTTGTGTTTCCCAGCTGTACCTAGGTAAGCATTGTAGCTGCCAATGTTTTGAAGGCTCTGCAGGAGTATGGTCTTCCAGTCACCTGTGAGAGGTTTGTTAGGAATCCATGTATTGATCCCACGAGAACTGGTTACAGTTTTTCTTTGTAACTTCCTACTGGAGATAGTGATCACAATTCCCTACAGAGTTTTTGGCACTCTGTATTTCTTCAAATTTCCTTTTTGAAATGCAAAAACACTGCAGCCTTAGCCGGCTCCTCGGCTTCTCCTGCATCAGTTATGGGGCCATCAGCTCTCTGCTGCCTGGTTTTCAGTGGCTAGGTCTCGATCAGGAGGTTAGGAAAATGTAAATACAAGTAAAGGGAAAGTACAGGCATTCACAGACATGTTTTGATTGCCTGTAGTGCTGAAAGTCATGGGTGCTTGGGAGACAGCTGGTAACCTTTCTGTTAAAACAGCAAGTCTTCAAATATATCTGTAAATCTCTGTAAATCCTGTTCATTAAATCTTAATTCACCTATGAACTAAGTATTTGCATAGATATTACATCTGTCAAATGAAATAAGTCAGATTGCCGTGAAAATATTTTTTCTAATGTTACTTTACTTGCTATTGTCCAAGTGTTTCTGTCTGTCATCAGTTTCTTTAGGGGAATTGGAAGCATTAACAGTCATGCTGCTGAACTGGAATAGTTACATACTTTGTCCGCTGGGCTTACACTGCTGGAAATGTCGTTGACTTGAATTCTTTCCCTTCCAACAAGAAATGGGGTGTCCCTGTTCAATCCCTGCTTGAACAACCTGTAGAGAGTTTGCCACTGTTGACTCTTCTTCAGCTAAAGGCAGGGGAAGAAGGTTGCTGTAGGTTGCCTGTGCTGATCCTCTTGTAGAAGTGAAGCCTTTGAGTTATGTCCATAAATGCACCAGTTCCTCTTGTTTTAATTTATAATTTGCATGGTAGTCTGTGGTTCTGTGAGAAGGGGTTCCCTACGGGTGCTACGATTTAAACCCTTCAGTGGGTACATACCCTCAGCTTCTGAGGGTGGCAGGTTTGGGCTTGGAACTGAGAAACTGACTTTTTATATATGATAAATGGGGATTTCTGTATAGCTGTCAATTGAGTGCTACTGCAGGCTTTCCTGTTTATTTGATCTTCCTTTTTGTTCCAGTGTGGCAGTTTAGGTGTTCTAATTTGTGAGAGATGTGGGATGTTGTAAGACAATTCAGGAAGCCAGCAGAATTAGGGTGCTCCTTTAAGTATTATCTGAAGCGTTATTTTAAATCCAGGTCGCATATTACTAACTTTTATTTTAAAATTAAAGACATGGCGATTCTATGTATTATGACCCCCACCTCTTACTAAGTTACTGGGGTTGTCTTGAGTGGCCTGGGTAAGTAGGCAAGCGTACTTGGAGCTATGTCAGTTTTATGCTGTTTTCCACGTCGAAACTTGTCTATTACTTAGTGATTGCAATTTGTGAGCAGAATCTTCTTTTTTCGTGCAAAGTACTTGCATTTGTATGTGGTGCCAAGAGAGGGCAGCAGCTTCCTTCCAGTCTTCAGCATTAACGAGCCTTTGAGAAACAGAGCCTATTGTTTCATGGGTTGGTTTTATTGGGGTTTGGTTGGTTGGGGTTTTTAATTTTAAAAAATAGAAAAACTTTATTCATTAGAACTATTTCTAGTAACATGTAATCTTAAAATAATTAACATCCAGTCTAATTGACATCCTGTAGCAAGTAGTTCACAGATGGCACATATTACAGTTAAAACTTGTCCTCTCTATATATCAGCGAAGCAAATGTCCAAACACACGTAAGCACAGGCATGTATAATTACATATAGCTCTGCATTCGTAACTTGCTAAAAAACACTTGATTATCCCCATCAATTACTTTAAAAAACGAGTGTTCTGCTCTCTTACAAGCTCAGACACAAGCAGTGAAATTTTTTATCTCCTGTTTGTGGATGGGTTAAGGCTTTGCAAAAGAAGAGACCGAATGCAGTGATAAAACATTAAGTGAGATACCGGGTGGGTTCGTAAATACTCCTGCCTGCACTTTGCCAGTGCCCTTCAATCATGATACAGAACCAGCCTTGTCACATTCCCGGAATCTTTGCTGGAACAGAGGCTGCCCATGGTCATGTCAGGTGAGGAAAAGTGGGAAAAAAAGGAGATGACAATTGTGTTTTGCTCTAGTCCAGTTTCAGACAGAAGCCTCTTGGTTGGAGAAAGGGGAAGGTCAGTTCACATTGACCCACCATTGTCTTTTCTCTACTGGTGCTCATTCCCAGTGACCACCAAATGATAGTCCAGTCTCCAGACCTTGTTTGTTGTCATTAACCAGGTGATCAGTAGAATGTTCAGAGACATATTTGTGTTCTTGGTGCTGGTCCTTGTACAGTGATGCAGTTGTACCATAAAGGGGGGAGGATGGACCATAACTTCATATGTTTAAAAGTTACCTATATACATGAAATACTTACCTTAAAGGGGTATGAATGCCATCTGCAAGGTCTTTGTACGATAGTAGAAAACTTATTGCAGCATTGTTATCAAAAGCATGGCTCTCTTTGTATTGTGGCATGTCAAAAAAGGCTTGTGCAGCCTTTTATGATGAGATGCGGAAAGCGCTTGGATAAGTGTGGAAGAGAAGGTGCCTGAACCATCCACAACCTTTCCACATCCACGTATGACACCGGCATTTCCATACAACAGGCATGCTTTATTCAGGTCACCTTATTCAAATTTTATAAAACTGTCTGTCAGAACAGATGGTGTCACTTAAGGATAAAAAGCTTAGCCATAGATGTGAAGAAAAGCTGCCTCTTCAAGTGAGGTCTGCTAGCTCGTCTTAGTCTTTATCGCCCTTGTCTTTCCCTGCTCGACAGAGGACTTTTCACAGGTTTGTGGTTGGTGTTTTCAGAGGCCTTTACATTTTTGAATAGGTTTGATTTGTTGCTACAGCTCTGGACAGGTGGCAGCATATCTGTCTATCTCAGTTCACCCATCTGCGAAATGGTGTTTGCCTGGGCCAGAGAAACTAAGATGCACAAAACACATTTGTAAAGACTGGTTTCTAGTAAATGCTTGGGGAGTTAAATTGTTCAGACCAGAGGTGGGGTGGTGGGTAATATTACTGTCTTTCTGGTTCTTTTCTCCTCTTGTTTTATGGCAAGCATCACCATCTTCTCTGCTATCTGCCACTCATCATGGAGGAGGACTCCTGATAAGCTCCCTGTCACGGCTTAGGCATCAGCCATTGCTGTGTGTTTCTATATTGTGTTTGTTTTAAATTATTCTTGGTGTCTCTTTTAAGCCTAGAATTTTGGCTCCTTCCCTACCTTTTTGCCTGCCTTCTAGTAGGCAACACACATGTGTTTTTAAAGTCTATTATTGTCTGTAGTCATCTGATTTGGCTGAGAGAATGTTGCAAGCTTTGAATAATTTGTTATGTTTGTAAGTTTTCTCACTCTTTTTGGTAGCTCAGATTTAGTAGGAGGAAATGCTGGGTATTCAGGGTACTGTTCCTCTTTGGGTTAGCCAGTAATGCAGATTATTAATACATTACGGGAGCTTTTCCAGTAAAGCCTGTTAAAAATTTTGTGTCTAGTCAAAATTATGGATTCTTGAGGTCTTTTCAGGGTGATTATTCAGGGCACAAATGCCTTAGTAACACTACTATGTCGTATTTGTTGAGTTTTATTTTTTGCTATAGTGAAAAATTATGTTGTGCTTTAACTTGATTAAATTGTCTCCTTCCTGGATTTCTCTTTTTTATACTTGTGACTGTACAAAAATAAACAGGATGATAATTTCTTGGATGTCACATGGCAGAGTGGTAGCTGTGTTGTGAGTGTCTGAGTAAGTAATGAATTAACTCAGCCCAGGACAAGAGGTTACTGAATAACCTTTGCCTACTATAGATGGCAAAGGTTTTTCAGGACTTAAAGCCACTTCATGTGAGGCAAAGCCTAAACAAATCAGTGAAGTTTGAATGAAAAAGTCTCCAAATTCTCATGTCCAGACTATACAATGAGATAGCACAGAAAGTCAGATGCGAGGCATCCTCCTTATCACGGGTAGCATGAGTTTTCTCCAACTAAGGATATCTTCCCTCTTATCTTTATCTAGTTCAGAAGTACTTTATCTGACTCCTTGTCGCATGTCCTTAATGGATTGTAGGACTGTACTGGGAGGAGGAGGGGGGCTTCAAAAAAAGGAAGCCCTCAGGAGAGATTTCTATTTTAAGTTTGAAACTGTGCAGAAATGGCACCTTCCTTTTAAATAAGTATGTTCTGTGAAACTCTGTCTTCAGTAATTCATAGGCATTGCAGTGTTAGTCTTGTTAACCCCACACAGCTATGGCAGGGTAATTTTCAGTGCAGGTATCAACACTGATGAGTTTCAAATGAAATGGTAAATTCTGCTTTCACACTGTACTAATCACAGTGGAGGTTGGAGGTCAGTACGATCTTACATCATAGCTGACATTGGAAAGAAAAGGGCAGTACACAATTTTTATTATGGAAAATAATAAGGAAAAAGGAATGCAACAACATAACCTTGTCATTCCCTGGGTCTAGCCTGATTACAGGCTGGGGAGCCTTTAAGAGGCCCACTTGCTGAGCAAAGCTAACCTGATTTTGAAGAGAGAGTGGACAGAAGAATACAGATGGATTTCTACAAGGCTACTTTTCAGTCGGCATCTGATCCTGCAGGACTGCTGTGAGACCACAGACTCCCTTCTTAGAACTCTCTTCATTTTTTCACTTTTTGTTTTAATGATAGTGATCTACCAAACAGGTAAGCACAGTTAGGCTCCTGTAATGGGATCTATAGCCTGATACTCCCATCCTATGTAGGGAATATTTTGTGCCTCAGACAGGGTTCCACTAAAATCTGCCCATGGAGTGAAGAACTGCCAGTTCTCTAGCAGTCAGTGGGAAAATCTGAAGGAAGTCTGTATTAAAAACTTGATCTTCCCAGGTTTTAGCCATGCCAATAATGCAGACCAGCCATGGGATTCACAAGCTGCTTCTAACAACTGGAATCCAACTCCTGTGTTTTTTTAAAATAAGGAGGCAGGGAGGGATCCGTCGTTTACACACAGGCGCTAGAGACACTGCTGTGACTGCTGCCATTAGAGCTCAGTGCTCACAATACTCCTCAGATGCCAGGGGTGCAGATTGGCCTCAGAGCTTTTTCTGCCTGCCCCCATCTCTGCAGACTGCTGTAATGAGTGGGCTACTGAGCTAGCTGAACCCATCCTGTGGATGGTGTCTGGAGAGGGACGTGAGGCCAGGCTGTTGATCCAAAGATCGTAAAAAGAGCAGGTGATGCTCTAAACAGGACATACCCTGAGCCAGGAAATCCTAATTCCAGTCTAGGGCAAATTTTAATCTATTGCCTGTTGGATGTAAAGATTGTGGTGGGTACTAAGATAGGGTTTAATATCTGATGTTTAGCAACTAAAATAAATAGAAAAATACTCTTTAGAATTACACTTGATAGGAAGAAATGCTTTTGTATTGAGCATTATAAAGGTACTTGATAGTAGAAATAAGAATTCATGATCTATTTTCCAGTCTAAGGAGGTGAGGGCAAAGAAAATTTGTGGTTTTCCTGTGGTATTTTTGGAACCTTTGCTGTAGTTGTTTTCTGTAATTTTTTTGTGTCTTAAATATAAGGCACCAGCTGGAAATGCATGCGGTCATTTTTTGGTTTGAGTTGTAGGTAGCTGACATAATTTTTCACACTTTCTTACCTCAAGAGCCACCTCCTTCAGTTCCCTCAGTCAGACGTGCAGTTACAGCGCTGCCCCTGTTCCCAGTCAGCGACTTGCTGTCATTAGCAATGGCACAGGCAGGTCCTTAGTGCCAGGAGCAGTTAATATTTAACCTTCTTGTGGACTCTGACTTGGCTTTCTGTTTCAACGCACTGTGGGAGTGCCTGCTGGGGGAAGAAGTTTGGTACCAAAACACCACTGAAAGTCTCCATTGACCAGAGGATCAGACTCTGCTCTCACACAATCTCTAGAGATGCCGGAGAGAGATCCAGAGCTAACAGGCCTTCTGCGTGTGGAAATATCCCAAAATTGTGCACGCTCTAACCTTCACTGTGGAACAAAGGTTTCTAAACCTGTGATGTTTTATAAGGCTGCCTGTGTTATACCTGCATCTGGCTTTGGCAGTGAAGACAGATGGAGACAAGCTGAAGTTTGATGTATCAGTATGTAAAAAGCCATTCAGAGGATGGACATGAGGATGAGCGCTGGCACTGGTAAGATTCAGGCAATCCTCTTTCATTCTTACACCAGCACTTTGTGTCTCTACCACTGTTAGGATACAGAGATGGAGGGTAGGAAGTTCCCTTGTGTATCTGCTGCTATGGTTGCTAAAAACTTCCTAGGCCAAGGTGGAGGGGCCCGAGGCTTTTAGTGTTAACCACGCTCAGCAGGCATGCAGATGTGAACCATGAAGCACCATGGCAGTGACCAGATGTGCTGCCTCTGTCCCTGTCAGCACTAAGCCACTGTGAAGGGAGGCTGAAGATGTTTGGGAGTCTATTTTAAGCCACCTTTGCAGGTTTGTTGGGTTTCTTTTGAGAGGGGTGGGGATGAAGGCAAGGTGCGAATTGAGACCAAACTTTCCATTAGGCTAAATCAGCTGTGTTAAGGTGGGTTTGAATGACAGCAGAAATGGGCAGATGCTGCCAAGAAGCTTTTGACACCTGTACCATGCTGCAGATGCACCAAGCATATGGCAGAAGTATGCAAAAAGTTCATTATAATACAAGTAGTGTCATCTGTTGCCTGGTCCCCTTGCATTGCTGTGTTATTCAGCTGCCTCATTAGGTGGAGAGTAGGCCTGATTACTGACTTGTTTGGCAAGTGACAAGTCAGGCTAATTAGTTGTGTGGGCAGAGGATTGGTTTCAAGCTCATCAGGAGGGCATCCTCATCCTTTCCTCAATCACATGCATCCAGCAGCGGGGTTTGGCGCAGGAGTTTGTTTGTGGGTTCTTCTTCTCTAGAGCTTATGGACAGAAAATCTGGGCTAAATGGGGCACTGAGAGAATCTTTTTTTAGCCTGTCACACTGGGGCCGTGAATTGCAGCAGCGCAACTGGCACTTTTGCAGGGCGTAAGGAACACTTCCATCTCACCCTGCAGGGTATGTGGCAAGAGTGGGCGTGCAGCGATGATCGAGTCACCAAGTGAAGTGGCAGGCCTGTGTGGCTGATTTACAAATACCAGCGTTCTTTATTTACACAGACATGTAAACAACAGAAGGTAAACAACACCGCCCAGCTCGGTCTAACAAACAGGCTGCTGCTGTTTCACTTCAGGACCTGAGGTGTTTTAGACATTTCACAGAAACTGTATTGACAGCAAACACAGGAAGGCTACGAGGTTACCTTGACTCTTTCTTCTTTGCATGGGAATCGCATGCAGGTGCGGCAGCATGGGGGAATGGCACCACCTGAGGCCGCAAAACAAGGGTATGCAAAGAACCCACTCAGAGCTTGCCTTAAGTTCGGGTATGGCTGGAGCTAGCAGTATTTGTGAGCAGTACCACTGAAACCAGTCTGTCCTCTGACAGCACTTTCCACCCAGAGATCTGAAAGCACTCTGCGAACAGACTGATCAATCTTTGTTGCATCCTTTGCAAATTATCCCGTTTATATACAAGGAAATAAACAGAGGGCCTTCAAAGAGCGACTTTCCCAGAGCTCAGGTTTTACTGGTCTCGTTTTCCAACCTTGTGCTCTAAGCGTAGCACCATTCTTTCTTCACAGAAGTATATAGCTTCTTGACGTTTTAGGACAAGCTTTCGAATCCAAAGAAATGCCCCAAGCACTGGAGGTAGAAGGGCAGCGGACGGTCCCAGTCACGACCGGAAGCTGTTCTGCTCCAAAGCTGCCCCTGCTGAAAGAGGAGCCAGCTACTGTGCGACACATTGCACCCAATCCCAAGCTTTTTCAAGTTTGTCTGAAAATGGGACTAAGGGAAACATTAGCTGCAAAAGAAAAACTATTTGAAAACAACAGTGCTGATCTGCTGTCTTGCAAATTTAACTGCAACAGTAACCCATACACACACTGTGTTTTACTTAGTTGAAATACTTCTAACAGAAATGTTACACTAAATTTGTAAGACAGAAAAGTACCTAGTGGAGAAATGAAGAGTTCAGGAAGTTTGCTGCTTTGTGCCAAGGAACAAATTTCCTTATAGTTTAGCAGCAAAAGAATCAGCTAGGGCTTGAACAGCTTTGAATTCTCAGCTGTAAATTCACATTTTGGTTATACACACACTTCCTAAATAAAAAAAATTAAAAGAACTCCCCTGGATTAACTGGTGTTGGTTGTGTTGTTTGGTTTTGTTTTTTTGGTTTGTTTTTTTTTCCTGTTGTAGAGTGATAACCATGGCTTGAACCCAAAACCAGTTTCAGCCTTTCTACCTGTTTTCTAACATGAATTGCAAGTTAGATGGGCTCAGCTTGTATGCTAGATCAAATTCAAGCATGTGAGAATTGCTGCTAAAAAAGCAGCTGGGAAGTTGTGTTTGAGCACAGTATTTAAATACTAAGCTGCCTTCTCTCATGCACATTATGCAGCAAGTAGTTTAACTTCTGTCCTCCCAGTAAGAACTACAGCCCTATCTTCAGTTGTCATAGGAAAGGAGATGAATCAACACAATCATAAGCTACACAATTTACAGCTGCCAGTACAGCAGCAGGTAAGATAAAGACAGAAAAAGAGGACTGTTTTTCTTAAATAGGCATTTCTGCAATCCTTTCAAACCCCCAGGTGAAAAGGAAACTTAAGAAATTCTCCTTAAATAAAAGCTATGTACAAATTGCACACATTGCAAATGGAGCACTGAGATCAGTTACAGAAAATAAGATGTACAGTCTTCACTGATAACATCTCTCCTGCTATAAACAGTGATAAACAGCATATGCTTTCTTCAGATGTCAGAACCCAGCAAGACAGCAATATTATGTACACAGGGCTTGTTTGCCTTCTGCCTCCCACAGCAGAGTCCCTCCAAACTCTGTTTTCACTTCGGAAAGCTGTGCAGTGACGTTCCTGCACACCGTGCCGCTCCTGCTCCGCAAATCACAAGAGAGCTGTCATTGCTGTCTGGCTTATGGGCTTTAGGCAGTCTCTGGGCGTGGAGTAACCCTCGCCCCCGAGAGCAGTTTGCTGGGGTTTCTGGTAGTCTGTGCTGTAGCTCACGGAGGTCAGAACACCATTAGCTTTGGGTTTGTCGTAGTTTATGACACTCTGGGGTGTCTGATAGTCTCCGTTCCTGGTGTCGGTCTTACACGAGCTGGAGAAGCTGCCAGCAGTAAGGGAATGTATCTGAGATGAGGCGACAGGAACGTTGTAGCCATTCTCAGAGGGGAAATTATTTTCTCTTGCTATGTGCCGCTCTATGATGGGGGTGGCGTACTCGGGCTCTTGGCTGGTCAGGGGCAGAGCATATTCATGCCTGTTAGCTCTGTGAGGGCAGTGATAGTGATTTTCAAACTCAGAACTCCCCCTTCTTCCCTCCTCTTTGGTGTCCATGGGGCGAAAAGTAGATCCTTTACGTGTTACCGTCCCAGTCCCGATCATGAGAGGCTGCTGATAATCTAAAAGGAAGCATGAAATGCTCAGTAAGGCATAGATTGGTTATTTTTTGTATATAATACTTATGCATAAATTTTATGCTGAAAAACTACTCTGTTATTGTATCAAACGCGTGGTTACTGGGGATGTGAGGAAACCTTTCCCCAACACCGATCCTGTAAGCTCCTTCAGCAAGCAAGAGTTGCAGAGCATGGCAGAAGTTCTTCCACATAGAAGCTCCAATCTGCCACCTCTTTTTCTACTTCCTCCCTCCCTTTCTCTACCTACCCTCTCAAATAAATTAACATTTCTGGAATATACTTTAAAGCCCTAAAATAAGAGTGAGGTCAACAAAATATTAGCAACAAACTGGACAAAGGACATTGCATGAAGATCCACAAGTGAGAAGTTCTCCAAAATGAGTGTTCCAGTTTTGGAATAATTAAAATGCCCAGAGGATTCTTAACAAGCCGGCTTTATTTAAAAGGCATCTCACAGTAGCTGACTGACAAGAAGGATGAAGTTAGGCAAAACGGCAGCCAAGAGAGTCAATGGAAGTGTGAAATGTGCTAAGCCAGCTCAGCACGGCTGCGGGTGTGCCAGGGGGGAGAAGCCTGGGGGGAGAAGCAGGAATGGTGCTGCCGGAGGAACTGGGCAGACACCCGGTCAAGGGGGATGGCAGGGATAGCGCTGGCCTAAGGCAAACAGCCTGAGCAGGAGCAAGGAGTGAGATGGAGGAAACACGGCCTCAAGAAGCGTGTGTTTGCACCTCTCGCTAAGGTAGGTGCCAGGCTGCCATGCGAGGAGATCTGAAAGAGAAGGTTTTCTGAAAAATCAAGTAATACTATTATGAGAAAAGTGAACGTTCTAACTTTCTCGCTTTGGCGCTGGTGACAATCTCTTACAGATACATACGGTGGCCTGAACAGCTCTAGTAAATGACACTGCTAAAGTATCGTGTTTTCATGCAGGCGTGAAGAAGTTAGCTCGGTTTCTGTTCTGGCATCGCGGTTCATCTGACATGAGCGTCGAATTCGATCCCATATGTCCTGTGAATCTTTCTGGCAGTTTCTGGCTGTGTCCCAAACTTCAGCATGTAGGGTGAAGGTGTTATGATATTTCACTAAGTAAGTAGTGCAGCTCTCCCCAGCATTGCTGCCGCCATCCCCAGAAATCTCTCTTGCTCAGGATGAAGCATCTCAACTTCCTCCTGGCTGCCTTTGGGAACCTGTAGGCAGCTGGGGGTCTGAAGTGGGGGAATTTCATGTAGCATGATAACCTATATGCAAATTGGGTGCTCTCTGCAATTAAATTATTAAATGGCACATTTCTAGGTTGCATTCACGTTCTTATTACATGTTGTTTATTTTTAAGGAGACTGCAGTTGAAATGCTAAGGCTGGGAATTCACCTGGGCCAGGCTGAGAGTTAAGACTTCCCACAAACACAGCAGGAGGGGATGGTGGAGAGAGCAAAGACTTCCCAGACATGGCCAGGGAACCAAATAACCATCATTTGTGAGCGACCTTTATTCATTCTCTTCCTTAAAACTGCTTTTTAGGTCTCTGCATATTTGTATTGAAAGTTTCTATAAAGGATTGAGATCGTCTTTGAAAGATATTGAGAGCAGCACCATATGGAATTACAGTAACCATCCATTTGTTTTTTAAATGTATTTCTCCGCCAAACACAATGAAGAAATTCTAAGGCATTTCTAAGGTCTGGAGGCTGGAAACAGCAAACTAATCTTTCTTCAAGAGTCTTCAAGAGTGCTGATCACCGATCCCATGAAATGGCTGGTCTCACTAGCCTTACCAGACAGACTAGACTAGGCGGGGATAAGATGTGCTAAGAGGATGAATTAAAAAATCATCCCTTTGGGATGCAAATAGTACTGATGCTCTTTCCTTGGGATTTGCTCTATACAAACAGTGACCTGGAGACAAGGTAGCACAGGAGAGAAGCGCTGTGGTTGCCTTTTTAATTCTCTCTCATCTACCTCCTTCCACTTCAGGAGGCCTCATCTACCACATAGTTCAGGCACCAGGAAAGCTGCACAGGGATCTCAGCACAACTTCTGGCTAGGCATGAAATCCCACCATAAACCAGCTAAGTAATTTTTCCATTTGATCAGCAGCAAGGGGCATCATATTTTGTTCCATTTCCAGAGACATTTGTGTTTAAATAGAAACACAAAAATTAGTCAGCAAAGGGAACCAATCCTATCCTAGGCACATTCTTGTACTTCATCCATACCTGAGTGCCTTCTATCAATCATTACCTTCAGCTGTAACTATTTCAGAGCCAGGAAATTTTTCCAATAATTCCAAGAAAACAAAATTCCAACATAGTGGGTCTTTCCCTCCCTAATACATTTAACTGCTTCACTATACATCTGGGATGAACATGAATAAATCTATTCCTGGGCCTCAGCTTGCGTAAGAGCTGAAGCCTGGGCCATCCTTCTCCCTGCTACCAGCTCTGCACACAGAGCAAAAGGAATGCATCTGAAGGGGAGCAACTGTTACCTGCCATGTCACTGGTGACCAGATCCAGCTTTTGTGGTGTCTCCTTCTCGTTGTTATAGCTGATGGTAAATTCAGTTGACTGATGTCTGGTAAAGGGCTGCTTGATTTGTTTCCAACAACCTATAAAAAAGAAATAAAAATAGAAGGCTTATCAGCAAGTTAAATGGTTAGAATCAGAAGACTTACCAGAAAGTTTAATTTTTGGCATACTCATTGCTGTCAATATATTGAAATAGTTAAAAAAACGTTACTAAAATGGGCTGTTTGTTTAAAAAAAGCCCCCTAAATATGGAGGGTGAAGGAAGAAGTGAATCATCAACTGGGATTTCCAAGTTTATGTAAGATTTTTTGGCAAGAAGGGCTCAAACTCTGTAGGTGCCTACAGTGATGCCTTAACGAAGTATATTGATAGAATACCAGCTTTAAGTCAGTTATGTTTTGGCATTGAATATGTGGCAAAAGTAATGCTTAAAATTTCTCTTTTTTCAGTAGATTAGTGTGGCTTCCATTTCTTTGGTATCTGAGCATGTGCACTCATCAATTAACTTGTTCTCACAACATCCTTGTAAGACAGAAAAAAAAAAAAATCCACAGTGTCAGGGACTTGCTGGAGCCTGCGCCAGGAGGTCTGTGGAGAGGTGAGTTTGACTCACAGCTTTCTAAGCCCCAAGCCTGGTTCACAAGGGCTTAGGGGCTTGATTTATGAAGCAGACATACAACAAATGAACTGACTGGGTAAGAGGCTATCTCCAATTTCTTGGGATTTGTCCTCATTAACAAGTGAGAAAGGATTATGATGTGACCTTGAAAAATCATATTAGCAAATATGATGTTAAGTACAAATTAATTTTCTAATGAGGGCAAGCTGCAGTGGGTAACAGCATTCCTTTCACTGACGTCAACACCTGCAGAGGGATGAAATTTTGGAGCTGAGTTATTGCAAGAGACTTGTCAAGAGACATATGAAGTGCTTAGTGGTTTGGGTTTTTTATGGAAAGCTGAGTTTCAGAAGGATATTCCTCTACAGAATTGGTTGGCCAGGAAAAACGCCCCAACTGCCAAGCTGATGGGAACCCCACTCTAGAAAATGTTATTGAGCAAGACAAAGAAAATACTTCATTGGGGTTTTGCAGTCATCTCCTAAAGCAGTGTGCTCAAGCCAGTCTCTCATTCAGTACAGTTCAGTGTTGTTAGGCTTTATAAATACAGTTTCAACCAGGGAGGGCGCTGAGAAGAAAATATTAAAGCCATAAAAAATGATTATCCCTTGCTCTCTTGGAGAAAGGCAATCACCTCTGCTGTAGGGAATAGAAAAGAAAAGAAAAGCAGCAATTTCATGCAAAATAGGTATTTTGGAGGTGGGAAGGAAAAGGAGGGCACCTGGGAGCACTCTTACATGCTAATTTATGCACTCTGTATAATAGATCTTTTGTTAATTGCCTTTCTGTCATAGAAACCAAATTATATTGTTTCTCAGGGCACTGTGCTAAGATGACACAAGTGGGACTATCATTTGCTGTTTCTCTTGTATGAAGAGGTGAATTTGAATGAGGAAATGTGGATGCTATTTCACAAGCATTAAATGCTTAGTTGCATAAACCGCTTTCTGCTGGCCCAGTGGACAGGACAGGACAAAGTGCATGATTCTCCACTAACCTGATTTCTGAGTACTGGATAATCCGTAGGAAAGTCCTTTGGCTTCTCGCCTGCGAGGAGAGGAAAGGATTTATAAACATCAGTACTTACAGCATTTCAGCTTCATGCCTTAACTCCAGCAGAGCCTTTTTATTTAGTGGCTGAGGACAAGGCTTCACTTCAAGTTCCTGGAGGTTGCTGTTTCCTAGAACATCAGGCATGCAAACCAGCAGTTTGACATTTTCTTTTTCTCCATCTATGTGCAAGTTGTGAGTGCTGGTGTTCAAATTTCTGGGGCTGTCACTCATCATTTTGATGTTTCTGTGTCCATATGTGTCACTCCGGGCTATGTTTGGGTCTGCTCCTCTGAATTCTTTGGCTATTTTATAGATTTACTGGGAATCTAGGGCAGAGCTGAGTATCACTGGTGATGAAGCAGCATCACCAGAGTACTGCTTATACTTCCAAATCCCCGTCTGCCAACAGAAGCATTTCCTGGCTCAACATGCAAGTGCAGGTTCATAGGAATGGGCATCTAGCAGGAAGCACAGTTAGCAGTGCTTCTTCCAGTCCTCGGACTTGTGAGATGAAATAGCTTAGTTTTAGCTGCTTACGCCAGTGTAGGGGTGTGACTCCTTAGAGATGAGCTCTGCTTTCAGCCTGCTAGGTTAAGTGCTCTAACTTAAGGGACTGGGAAGCAGAAACACAACAGGAGGGAAATAAAAGAAAATAATCCAGATAGATAGCTCAAATCTTCCCTTCACTGAATTTTTATTTGGTTTTGGTGTGGAAAGTATCCTGTCTTTGGCTGCTTTACACCTCAGTGTTTGTGGGTATATGTAGGGTGAAGAGAACAGCTGGTTGCGTTGAACTGGGTGCACAGTTCTGACCTGCTTTACCTTCATTTTTCTCTGACTAGGGGAGGCATAGAGTAAGAAATACAATTTACAGAGACACAACCTGAGTTCTACTTAAAAGAAAGACTGACAAACAGGATCAATTCCCAGTTCCCTGGTAAGGAAGCTCTGGAAAAAGGGCACAGAGTTGGACATGCTACCTAGGTACCCACGAATGCCTTCTTTGACAAAAACCAGTATCTTACTTGCGTAGGGCTGCGCAGATACAAATTCCAGAGAATAAGAACAGACACAGCACGATGAAGATGGGGACAATTATAGCTGTAAGCTTTAAACCTACATGAGAAAAAAAAAAGGGATAAAAGTTTAAAAGTCAAATTACTCTGAAGCTGGTAATTTTTACTACAGCAAAAGGTAGATAATGTTGCAGGAATGCTTCCTGAAGAGAGCACGGAAATGTACAACTATAAAACTAAAAGACCACTTCTCAGCCATGGTTGGTTGCCATGTACCTGTGTGGAAAAATGTTGAAACAAAAGAGTTGAATATACTTTCTCATGGGTTACACTTGACTTGGCATCTATATGCATCCTTACAAAGAGCAGTTCTTTCTTATTACACACTAGATGACTTTTAAAAAGCCACTCATACACGCACTGTTTGCAGTTGCTTAAAAATCTTCCAAAGGAGACTGCAATTTTACATGCCAAGTATCTGGCTCATGCTGAACTGGCCGAAACACTTCAGTCAAAATAGTTCAAACATCTCCATGAAGGAATCTAGGGAAAAACCTGTTTAGCCACTGTTAAATTCTAACACAACACGCTTTAGAGCAGGGATTTGAAAATCAGCAGTGGGGTGGCTCTTGTGTCAGGAGCGTGCTGTTCCCTGTTTCTACAGACACTTGGCAGCTGTGAGAATAAGGCAGTAGAAGTGTCCACAGGGTATTTACAATTTAGCAGATGAAATCTCAATAGATTTCATTTTCAGTGAACATGGATATGGTTTACTTGTACCGCTGCACAGATGAACTGAGCTTGCTTCCTCTTGGCAAGCACCTTCAGAATTTTTTTTTCTTTCAGTGATTGCTTCTTACAACCAGTTTTTTCGCAGAGGCATTTCTACAACTATCAGCTACCTAATGGGTAGTAGCATTTGGTACAGTGGGTCTGGCAATTCCTGCCTGGCTATGAGCCCACCAGTCAGTATATGCAATTTAGTTGACTTTTTAAGGTCTAAGAAGTTAGCTCCACAACATTAAAGGATGAAGACTGCAAATTCAGGGAGAATTACACAAATTAAGGTTGTCTGAGCCCCCATGAACACAGGCATTATGGAAGAGTGTTTAATTAAACAAACAGGCACTACAGTAGGCTGCTTTCAGCTGGGAACTTGCTCTGGAAGGAGTCATGGTTGTGTGGAGAGAAGATAACACTTTTGTGAGACGACTACTTCACATACTAAAAAATTACAAAATACAGGAAGAGAGTGAGGGAAGAACTCTCCCAAAAATTGCTGCTGATTGTTCACTGTATTCCCTTGAGCCACCCACCAGGCATGGCAAATCAACCAATATGACAGGGAAACCAAAGCCCAATGTTTAACACATCAAGGAAAATTAAGGCTTTCAATCTCTTTCTGTGCCTTAAAACAAAAAGAAGCTATTGCTCCTCCCTCTTCTCTCTGTCATTAATAAAGTCTGAAGGGAAAATAAAAGTTTTTATTTGTGAGAAAGTTTAAAGTTCACTCAGACTGGGCTGAGGACATGATGCATCCTAGAGAAAATGCAGCACCAGGGAGTGTTACCCAAGTTAGTTTCGTCGGATGGGATGGGCTCTGTAACTGTCCTGTCTTCTTTTCCAAGGGAGGTTTCTGTGCTCTGACTCGGTTTCTGCCACATTGAATGCGTAAACGAACTGTTAGCTGCAAGAGAGAAGGCGGCATCAGTGGCACCGGGGCAGCACAGCGGGCTTTAGAGGCACCATGCACTGCTCACCCCATACCTGGCATTATTCGACAGCCCATCAGCTCCAGCTTCAGTGCTATTCTTTGGTTCCAGGTTTGAGGGATAATCCGCACATAACGGGCCACTATTGGAGGGATGAAGTTATTGCGCACTATGTCACCGGAGTTGGAGTTGCCTTGGAACACCTGCAATGACATGTGCACACATTGTTTGCTATGTTTTAAAAGTCTCTTTCTTCAAAGGGCTCCTGACATCCACCTTCAACGATTTTCATTATCCTAAAACTAATACATTGATAACCTGGGATTCAGCCACAAGATTTTAGGAATTGAGAGCTCTGGAAAGAAATAATCTTTTTAGTTGTGCCAGATGATCCCATTTTTCTGTTAGCTTGGAGGAGAAAGATTATGACTGTTTCAATATTGTGTAATTTCTAGCTAATGTATGCTGATATAATGCTATTATCTTTTATTTAAGAGCACTGCAGCACCCTTTCTTGGAAACAAGGGATAGAAACATAAAAAGAAAAAAACTGAGGTGAACTATTTCTACACATTTTAGCAAAATGGTCAGTTTTCTATATCAAGCTTGAAGAGTGACTATTAACTACACAGTTGTTACTGCACTTATACAGTATTTCCCAGAATCAGCTCAGCTCCTTGCGCAGAACAGTAGTCCCTGCAATATTAGTTCTTGGAGATGCTTCATCATGACCTAGGAAAACTTAAAAGCCTGATGAGATAGAAAAGTGAGCTCAGCATATCTTAGATAAAATGCCAGGCCACGTGGGGTTCTGATGGGACAGGTTCTGTCATGCACCTTAGCTGAAACTAAGATCATATATAATACTTTCAAAGGATATTTGTATATAACAAGTCACTGAGGGAAACTGCAAGCCTGCACATTTTAAATAGCTAGCCCTTGCAGCTAGCCACTACTAGGTTGATTTGTCACTTTTTGGGCCAGCATCCCCTCAGTTTAACATTAAAAAAAATATTAACCCCATTTATGCTGGGCAGTGAAATTCGTTGTCATGCAAGCTAAGAAAATCAGAGCTAGCAGGAAATCTCTCTTCAGCTCTACCAAGTCTTCAAAAACTGCCATCAGGCCTGAGGACCAGGTAGAGCCTTCTCCTGAGGCAAACCAAACTCCCTCAGGAATGGTGAGTGAAGGTGTAACTTTGAACACTGTGGGGACAGGGAGGAAGGCTTTTGGGATTTCTTTTGTTTGAAAGCAAACATGAGGTTTTCAGGGGAAAATGTTATCAGACAAACTCTCCCAGCAGCCCTGCCCTTCACCCAAGGCGTTGTTTCATTTGGCAGGGAGAGGTGGATTGACCATCCCGATGCATTTGGAGCTGACCCTCAGCTTTGCTGGTGCCATATCAACAGCATCCCTGGCATGGGCAAACGCTGAGCTGAGCTAAGGACTTGCCCCAACAGCTGCTGTACAGCTGCAATTACACCGCTTTTTTTAAAAGAAGGGTGCAGACATACACATGCCTCCCTGTGTGCGTCCCACAGCTTCACCAATCCCTGGATAACTTCCTTGTTTCGACAAGCTCACTATCTACTCTGTAGCCATAAATTACACTGGTGAAGACAGCCCAAGTCTAGACAAGTTTGAAACTCCTAATCGTTCTTGACAGTGAACGCTTGCCCTTCAGTGTTCAATACGCATTATTGTCTTGTGTTTTCCTACCTTTCCCACTTTCCCTTACCTTTTCTTCATTGCTCAGAATCCCTTTGTAAGTTCTCCATTTGGAGTTATTATTTTTATAGTTCATCGTAAATGTCTTCACATAGAAGTTGAAATTCATGGATCCAGAACCAGTAGTCTTAATCCCTTTCGAAAAATGCAAAAAACATTTTCATTTGCTATGTGCCTGTTTTAAGGGAACATTTTCAAATGCAAACACAGAAGCCAAAACAGTTAGGAAAACTTGTCTTCATGGTGTTCGTTTATTTTTCAAACTGTATTGAAATTGAGCTTAAAAGCTGGGTGAAGAATGGAAATCTGTTTTAAATTGTGAATTTAGAGCAATGGATATTTTTAACAGACCACAAAAGGCTGAGGGAGCTGGGTCTGTTCAGCCTTGAGGGGAGATGAGTGAGAGGGGACCTCATGAATGTCTATCAGTATTTGAAGGGAGGTGCCAAGAGGATGGAGCCAGGCCCTGCTGGATGGTGCGAGCAACAGGACAGGAGGCAATGGGCAGAAACTGACGCACAGAAAGTTCCACCTGAATACGGAGAAGAACTTCTGTACTGTGCAGGTGACCGAGCACTGGAACAGGTTGCCCAGAGAGGTTGTGGAGTCTCCCTCACAGGAGATACTCCAGAACCATCTGAACACAATCCTGTGCCATGTGCTCTAGGATCACCCTGCTTCAGCAGGGAGGTTGGACCAGGTGACCCACTGTGCTGCCTTCCAACTTTACTCATTCTGTGATTCTGTGACTCTAAAATGAAAATCGCTTTTTGATATTATGGTCTGTATCAGCCATCTTTACATCTTTAGCAGCAACTGTAATTTACATTTTTACAACTAAACCGAGAGATGGAAACAGGAATTTCTTTCACCTAGGCCTTGTTTCAAAGGCTGCGACTTTCATGTTTCTTACTGATTCCAGATCAAACAGAATTTCTTGTCTCCCACAATCATCCATCCAGACTTTACTGATCCCTGTGTAAGTGTTTTGTTCTGTCAGCATGTCTATAGATCAGATATGCATGACAGTTGAGTTCAATCCTATATCCCCTTAGGAAGACCAGCCTTGTAAATAGCCATGATGTTTTAAACAGGAAAATAATATTCCTGAGCGCAGAACATTTCATTACATTTAACAAAAGAAATGTTGCATCAGTGCACTATCAGCTTTTCAGCTCCATTCAGTTTCTTCTCCAGCTGAAACACCCGTTTCTAATAACCAGGGAGCGACATACCTGTTATTCTCTTCTTCTCTCCCAGGTCTATCTCCAGCCATTCACGGTTGCTGCTGTGGTTAGAAGCCCAAGACCATCCTGGGACTTGAAGCCAAGCCTTGTCTGGGGACCACAGGAGTAGTTGCCCAAACTCATTGGTCTCCTCCCAGTAGGAAGATGCAGTAACCTGGCTCTTGGAGAGGAATCCCTCTTCCAGACTGAGAGATTTGTTGCAGCCTAGGAGTCCCCACACAGACAGGCAGAAGGAGTTATTTTACATTTTCACAGGATATTTTTATATTAGGCTAGCAACATTTGAAGACCACCCACAACAGCAAAGTCAGACATTGCAGAATCTAGTGCTAGCCTGATGCTCTCCATTAGCTGTGGTGTTTACCAGTCAATTTGTAGTGTATGATCCAGTACCAGAGTGCTGCAGTCCCAATCCTTTACCAGTCTAACTCCTACATACATGACACCTTCTGACTACATCTGCTATTTTTGCCATTTAGTTTTTTAATCTCTGCACTTTCGTCTCATTCCTGTGAAGACATATTTTATTTTTAAATTTTTCCTCCTGAAACATAATATTTATGTTTTGAGATTGGCATTAACTAATTCTGCTGTACAAAACGTTTCACAGATGAAGGCACTGTACTGAAAGGAATACTTTACTGTAAATATTTCATTATTCCCACCTGCAATTAGGGCTAGGAAAGTTACTCATTAGAGAAGCTCCTTGATTCTGCTGCCAAGATGTGATACCATGAAGATAATATCTGCAGGTAAGTATTACAAACTCCTCCAAAGAACCCACAAAATTTCTGCACATCAAGGTTCTTCAGAGAAAACAGGCCAGTGGAATATCGTTCAATGAAGTTAAAAATAATTCCTCGGCAGATTCAAAGGCCTATACAAGCACTACAGTTTTCAGTGGAATAGTAAATGATTTTTTCTCAAATGAGTGAAATATAATTCAAATGAACGAATGCAAACTTCCCCCCCCTCTTTGCTGTGTTTTATGCAAATGGACAGCTTGACAGAGTAAAAGAGGGTTTTGCATCTTGGAAAACCATAAACAAAAGCTCCTTCTGTATCAGTGCAATATAAATATATTTTCATTTCTCCTGTGTTTTCTTTCTCTGCTTGTATGATGAAGATGGAAATTACAAATGTCTGAAGAAAAACTGCTTTCATTTTCTGTGGCCTAAAGTACATAAAAATGGGATTATCTGATTGTCATTCTTCATATGCTGGCACCAGAAATGTAACAGCAGAATACTATTTCTGTTTCTTGTCTATGTGCGTATGACCGCACATATTCTGTGTTTTTTTTCTAGCTCACTTCACATCCCTTCAATTTTTTTTTATTCACTTGCCAGTTTTAAAATATCCTTCCTAGACATAGCCTGACATTCTCCTGATTATTTTTTAAAACTTTTACAGAAAATATTTAAATAACTAAAAACAAAGCAATTATTCTTACCATTCGAAGTAAATGTAAACCGCTTATCTGACAGAGAACCTCTGTAAGGAAAGAAAAAGGTAATTCAGCCTTTCATGGCGTGGTCACAGGAGCACCGAGGTAGAGCTTCAGAATCACTGTTTATCCAGTAAAATATCTGTGGCCAGACAGCCACTTTCTCTGCTGGCTGGTTACTGACCCCTGTGGGAGCACTCAAGTGCATCTCTTACTGTGACTGAATTCAGGTAATTTTTTAATGGTTTTGAGCATTTTTTTAAAGCTTTAAAGTGACTCCGCATTGCATCACCCTGTTACTCCTGCTGCTTGTGAAAGAGTTACGTTTGATGAAGACTAAACCACAGCAGCTCTGGCCATTCCTGCTTGGGATACAGGTGTGTCATAGGACGAAAACTAGATGAAAACTACTCCTTGTTTTAATCTGGGTGGGAACCAGTTCTGTTATAAACACGGCCAACATCTCCCATCAGGAATGGTTCTTTATGCTCCATTAACCACATCTATGGCTCCCTTTTTCTTCCTCCTTCTGACATGGACTGTTTTGCTTCAGGGCAAAAGCCATTTCTTGGGCCACTCCACATAGCCCTGCACAATGCAGGACAAGATAAAATCACCACTCTAAGGGAAAGCTGAGTTTTCCTTGGCCTCTCAGGGAGCCGCTTTCTAATTCCCAAGGAGATGCCCCTGAGGTTTCATTCCAGAAGAAATATCTCCAACTGGCTGCCTAATAAAAAGAAAAGCCAGGGTTTTAACATGAAATTAATTTGGATTTCTTGAAAATCTGCCCCTCCGCTGTCACTTCGATTAGCTGCACGCATCACTGGCTCCTTTTGAAAAGCCTTGGCCGGTGTGACTAAGCAGTAAAACAACTTCTGCACTAAGCATGAAGACAGCTCCCTTTCAGGCTGCTGTTTCTTTGTTGTTGGCCAGGAAAATTTCCCCCAAGGTACTATCTGTGGCCTTACCACGGTGTGCAGGGCTATATGTTTTGAGAGCACTGCGAACGGGGAATAGGAAAGTAGTCCCATGTCAAGGTCAATAAAAACACTGTCTTTTTATGTCACTGAGGGAAAACTAATGACTACAGGCAAACGAAGCCCTTCAGAGCTCTGGGTGGGAGCTGATTTATTTGGGCATGTAGGCGGCTGAGTAGCTAGAAGGGGAAACACAAGCCCTCCCTCCCACATCTTTCCCACAGGCAATCCTCGGGGCGATCAGATGCACTCTGCTCACTTCAAACCAGTTTGACATCACAGCCAAAACAGTTTTTGATTTCTTAGTGAATGCAAAGCAATTCATTTCAAGAGAAAAGAAGAAAATAAATACCTATGTAATCAGTAAAACCTGCCCAAAACAGCAATCACAGCGCTCCTTGAATACTTATAATGAAAAAAAGTCACCCAGAACCCTTTCAAATGGAGGGCTGCAAATTTAGCAAATAGAGGAGGTTAGCATTTCTAAGGTTTACAAAGCTGTGAAATCAAGCTGATAAATTTCTGCTGTAATTCACTAAAGAGAACAAGCCAATTCAGTAAGTGGTAATTCATCAGTTTGCTAATGTGACTGCTGGAATTCGTCACACAGGTTCCACTTTGTCCTTTAAGGGAGGGTATTGCCCCATGCTCCTCATTTGCCTGACAACCTTCAGGATCTTGCCTTTTATTTTTTTTGCCAGAGTTGGTCTCAAGCAAGCTTTTCCTACGCAGTGCAGGTTATCCCCGAACCTCATCTTTCACTACTGACAAGCACGCAGTCTCTTGCATTTTCAAAGGCGAATGATTCCATGTGTGCAGATGTACAGTCACAGGCCAGCCCATGTTACAACACCCTGTGTATTTGCACTGGGGAATCAGAACTGCCCGATAAATCCAGCCACTCCGTGGTCATTACAGCATCTGGGGGCGCAGGTCCACACATGGATCATGGGAAGTGAGACCCTCACGGATGCTGGAGCATAACAAGCACACTGAGAAATGGAGTGGGAAGGCGAAGGTCAGCTCTCGCAGGGTGGTGGGCAAGTGAGATGTAACTCCACATTAAAAACACAGATATTTAACAGCTTGATGCACTCCAGGAGCAGCTTTTGATGAGGTCAATTTCGGCTAAAGTCACTAAATAATTTAAATCTTTAATACTGAAATCCACTATAAATGAGATTTTAAAAGCTTGAGCAAGCTCTTATTTAACGGTATCTAAAAAGCTCTTAAGGCACTGCTGCTCAAGCACCAATTTTTCCTTGTGGGCACTGGCTTGTCTTCAGGATTTTCTTTCAGCATGTAGGTACTGCAGAACAGGGAAGCCATGCAGCTTTGTGGATGCCTCTTACAAAAGCTTTTTTAAAGCACAAAATGCATTGGTTCATTTTCTTAGTAAACAGGCCTACTGTTTCTAGGAACACTTTTTCATGTTTTGAAATAAAAGCATTTCCCTACATACTCCAATTTCCCTCTCCTGGGCTCACACCAACAGTTCATCTGTTCTAGAGACTGTCCCAGCTGCCAGGTGTGGCAGAAGCATCCTGGGAAGCGCTGTGCAGACACTCCCCATTTTTCTCAAATTCTGTGCCATTTAGTTTGTAGGCATACAGCCCAGTGTGAGCCTGTGGCTTCCTGTATAACCTGTAGAAAGCTGCAGTTGTCTCCTTGGGGCAATTCTGTCCCTTGGGGATGTGCATCATGCTCGAGGCAATTCCATCCTTTGGAGATGTGCATCATACTCGAGGAGTGCCTCTGTCTGCCCCTACAGGCAGGAAAGCTACAGGGGCTCTGCTCCTCCTTAGGGTGCTCTCTCAGGGGCCCCACATTAAATGGGCTAAATCCCCCAGCACGTATACACTTGCAGTCTTATACGCCTCATTCTTTGCCCACTAGCTCTTCCACTGTGGAAAAAAAATACACATGGGAATCACAACTCTGTTTCATTATTAAATTTTATGTGCTACTGTCCAAGTTACTCCACTGGGATTCTCAGGGGTCACAAGAATACGAATGTATGTGAACAGTTCTGTGACACCTTTAGATAAGGTACAAAGTATTTAATTTAGGGTTTCACTAAGCTGGCACGTGTGATGGAAAGAATTTGTATTATTTGTTTTACGGAGGACTTTGGTGCCTGAGCAGAGTTCTCAGTCCTGCTTTGCTTGAGACAAGTTTATATTAATTTTCTTTGGCAATTAACTTTCAAGAAAAATAGAAAATATTTAGGCTGTACAGTTCTTTGGTTATGATCTACATACTACCCAGCTTCGTATACTCCAGTGCCATTGTATATAAAGCATTTCAGTCAGTGCTGAAGTTTAAGCACAGCAACAGAGCACATGAACGCCTTTTTTTTTCATGAATGAAACCATGATTGTAAAATTGTCAGGAGGGTGTGAGAAATCATGAAGAAAACAGGAAAATAGTATAAAAAATACATATTGCCTTAGCTCTCATAGGCTATTGGATGGAAATTTCTCTTCTTAAAAAAGAAAAAAAAAAGGCCTCATGTAGAATCCAGATAACGTTTGAAAATTAAAAACTATTAACCAACAGGAATGACAGAAGTAGTTGCTGGAAGGTCTTACTGTGCTGGATAGAGATTAGAGGATTTATTTCTACTTCAACAGCAGTACAATTAAAAGTCAGAAGATAAGCGGTAAATATAACACCCTTGCTATAAATATTCTAAAAGAGAAAAACTCTGAACATGTCAAAAGCACAATGTTTAAGAAGTTGTTCATTAAATCCCCTATGGCTCAATGGCACTTTTTGCTTACTCATTTTTCCTAGCTTTTTTTAAACTTCAACATGACTTTATCATGATTTATTACCACATCGATTAAAGCTGTTTGTTGTAGAACATCGTACTCTCATGTATCTGCTAACAAAGTAATTTGAAAATATGTTTTGGAAGGAACAGAAGGAAAAAAAAGGAAAATACCACCCCACATGGTATAGAGCCACTGAGAAGTTGGAACCTCTTCCGATCTCCAGTGCTAACACTATTTTAATAAAGCTCTAGATCCACACCTAACATATTTTCCTCCCCAGAATGATGTCCCCACCTGCTTGCGCCGCTGTGGGCAGCGCCTTGGGTGTGCCCCGGGGTGTGCCCCGGGGTGTGCCCCGGGGTGTGTCCCGGGGTGTGTCCCGGGGTGTGTCCCGGTGCCAGCCCCACCCCCGGATGTACTCATGTACTCACTCTAGTGAGGGGACACCGTTGGCGACGACGCCCTCGTAGCGGCCGATGCCCTTGTGCTGGGTGACGCTGATCTGGCCGCCCAGCTCGTCTGCCACCACGCCGGCATGGATTGCAGATTTGCACAGCAGCGAGGTCTGAAAGGCAGGAGCCAAGGCTCAGGAAATCAATCTGACAAACTGCTAATGCCTTCCCTTCCAAGCCACTCGTATATAGGTGTTACAGCTCATAAAATCCAGCAAAAGCTCAAGAGGAATAAGAGGCAGGAGAGGGAGAAAGAGCAGTAATCTTTGAAAAATATACGTTTCCCAAAGTAATTTTTCTTTTCAAATGAAAAAAACAAATAACCTGCTTCTGAGAAGGTGCTGTAAGATTGTCACTCCTCAGAAAAAAAAAGTCAAAGGCAATGCAACTCTTCCTTGGGAAGATAAATCAATAAATCCTTGGTGTTTTTGCCTGGAGGCAAACCTATCTATTACTGCACCTTAGGATTTGAGTCGTGGTGAGCATTAGGGGATTTGGCTATGTGTTGACCCGCTGCTGCTAGGTTTTAAGCGCAGCCCATTTCCCAGTATCTCAAGTGGGATAGTGCTGAAAAATACAGGCAAGACAACTTGTGTGCCAGCTAGGAGGCAATAACACACCACTGGGCTAGGGCAGAGCAGGAAAGAGACAGAGAAAGGTACAAAGGAGACTTTCCTAGGGGCTGCAGGCAGAGGTTGGTCAGGTTCCCACTGGCCCAGTTTGGGCTGTACTACTGGACAGCCTGGGGTGCTGGGCTGTTCCCTCCAGGGAGGGGTGCGGAGAGTGGAAGCACAAAGGCAGCACATCTCCAGGGGAGCCCTGCAGGTTCTTCTCATCAGAAAATCCTCCTTAATGGTGGAGGGAAAATTTCTTTTGCAAATTCCTCAGTGCAGATAAAATCTGCATGAGGTCATGCCATGCACTGCTTTTCTGCCCTAATCATTGGAACCAAGGGCAGAATAACTCCAGCTAATGAGAATGTAACGTGGCATTTCTTTGTTTCTTCAGCTCTGCCACTTTCCAGGCTGGAGCCAGCATGCTTGAATAACCGGATGAACAGGTTAAACGTGAGCACTGACTTTTTGGAAACTCAGTGACTCTGATAGGGTGGGATTTTTCTTCTGTGGTATGATTAGGCTCACTCTGCAAGAGAGGTAAAGATTTCACAGGCATGACAGGAGAAGAGTCCAGGGCGAGGGGCACAGAGAGGGCAGAGCTCTGAGTGATATGAACTGTGGATAAATGCAGCTGCTTCAACTTTTTCAGTTTAAAGAGCAAGAAGTTAAAACAACCCAAGAGGTTGGTAGTTATCGGTGGGATGTGATTAGGCAGTGTGTAATATTTATTTCATCTCAGAGCAGATGCTAGGATAGTGCAGGCATAATCTTAAAGAAAACCCATGTGTTACTGAAATATGTTTTTTTCACATGTGGACACCAAATAAGTAAAAGCTAAAATCATAGAAATATTTCTTACATGGATGAGCACTGCCTCAAGAAGGACAAACACTAGGCAGGCTTTTTCCAGAAAGCCAGAAACCACAAGTCAGTAGGTATATTTGACAATCAGTGGACTTTGTTCTCACACAATTGATTTGTCTGTTTGAAAAGTGTCTGTGTGCTTATATACTGATAACTTACTTATATACTGATAATAAAAGGTATAGCAAAACAGCCCGGAAGAATTCCTGACAAAAGTCAAGCAGCAAAAGTTGAAACCAAGTTGTTCTATTATTTCTTTTGTCTTTATAAATTTCCCCTCATTATTCTGTGTACTTACATCTCTGTATCCTTCTCCAATATTCCCAGAAATGTCACCTGCTATGTCTCTGCATCCAGCAGGACAGTATCTGCTGTAGTGAGAGAAGAAAGGCTTGTTTAAGGCATGAATTGTAGTGACAATACACACAAACTCCTATAAAAGAAATGCTCTCAAACCAATAAATATTTTAGCAGTAATTTCTGGCTGATGCTCTGTTAGTAAGTCTAGGAGCTAAATAAATGGGCCCTTGAGTTCATAGGTGGACTGAACACAGTAGCACACAAAGAACCAGAAAAGCAGTTTTGCAAGGGCATTTATTTCTGTTTAGTTCTCTTGTTCTAGAAATGCTACCACACAAGTTTTCAGAGTAAGATAAGAAGCCTATATGCACATCCAGACAGCAGCCAGAAGAGCACAATTTATTACCATTTCAAACCTATCACAAAGTTCAAGGAACCGAGAAATTATAGCTTGTCCTCAGATAATCTTCTATCAGCTGGGACGTGATCTGCTCCCAGAGGAAGCACTGGAATTTGAGGCTACTTTGAATTTCAAAGTGGAAGCTCTTTTTACATATACCATGTATATGTATGCTCTTAATGAGAATTGCTGAGAGCTCTGCAGCTCCACTCCACCATTTTTCTGGGCCACAGACTTCCGTTCTGCACTACTGCTTCTCACAACCAGGCGTTGGACCATTACAGCATTGGGGCTCGAAAAAATTCACTTCTCCAGAAAACCAAGACTGTTTAACATTTTCTAACAATTGAACCAGCTGGACAGATACAGCAAAGCAAGCCAGAATGCAGAGCTGCAAACCCTATTTACCTGAATTCAGCCTTTGTGTAGTGGTTTGCTCGTTCCAAACAGGTGATTAGATCTGTGAAAAGTTTACAAATGTCAATTCCCATTATAGGATGTAAAAATACAGACGAATACCTGGCAGAACATGAAATTACACTTAAAGACCTCTCTGTATAATACTTAAGAAATTTTATTAGACTGGAAGCAACTGTGGTTTTCTTTCATTCTTTTCAACTCCCTCTTCTACTCTTCTTATGCTTTACACCTTCTTCAAAGCTGCACAGACCTCCAGAACATTAAATGTAGGAATGAAAACTTTAATCTCTCCTACCCCTCCATTCTCTCACAGTGTGGTGGATGCCAGAGCTCAAAACACAGCGGAGCTTCAAGGAGAAGGCAGTATTTTCCCCTCCATTGGGCCCATATTGCAAATGGTCTAGGTAGGATTTCAGCAGCCATTATATCTGGTTAATGTTACAACTGTTTTTTGCATACACGCTATTAAAAATACCAGGGCTCATGCTAATCTGGGAATATTTAGGAACAAGCATTTAGGCTAAAGCTCTATGTGTGTAGAGATGATAATTAAATAGGGGGAACTATGCCACTAATCTTCTACTACTTTTGGATATCACCTTACCTGGATGATCACTGCTGGCATAGGACAACAGAAAGCCTCGTCCTGACACGTGGGATCCACTCTCAAAGTGAATAGTTGCCTCATTGCTATCTAGAATGATTTCTTTGGGGACAGGCATCACATTACCACAGTAGGGCCCTACAGACAGAACAAAGATTTCAAAATTTTAGATGACATAATTAGGCTGCAGTATTCTCATGCTTAGCAAAGAATTTCATAACATAATCATTCTCTTTCAGTACAAATCCAAATGTTGACAAAAGGCTTTTGGCTTCAGTCCTTTATGGGTATGAGCTCTAAAGTTACCCTGACAAGGAGTGGCCGGGATCCAATCGTCTCTCCGTGGCAGCAATTCCAGCACCCACTTTTCTCATCGCATAAGCTTTAAGAGAAAGATTAATGCCCTTCGACCTTTGAAGTACAGCGTGCTTACAACCAGCAGTAACTCATTTGAGAAAATGACACTGCATTCAAAAGCAATCCGAGGGATCTAGGCAGGTTCCCTGAGATAAACCCTCCAAACACACACAGCTCATGCCATTGTGGCACAGCAGCCAGTCAGGAAGGATTAAGATCAGAAACAGAGCACCTGGTTTTCAAGGACCTGCATGCCACAAGCCGAATCAATCCTACTACAAGGCAGTAACTCTTCCCTTAGAACATTTCTTAATCGTTTTACATTTAAAAACACCATCAGACCATGGAAGTATACAGTTCAAGTCTCTAGAGTTTTAAACCAAAAAAAGAGAGGGAGAGAAAGGGGAAGATGAAGGGAGTGGGACAGGGAGACAACAGCCTTGCACTTACAGTGAATTAGATAAGGGTTTTACAGCTACCAACTGCAGTATCTTGGAACAGTCTTTGGGACACTCCTTTCTTGTGAAAGCAGGCGTGCCCAGGACTCCTAGTAATTACATTTGCTTCCTCAGAAAGTCAGTTCCCGAGGGAAGTGTTCCTTTGAGACTGCCACAGTCTTTGCGCTTGCCTTCTGTCACCGTACCTGGGTGCAAACACTTGTCCCTAGCTGCCCTCAGGCACAGATAATACAGAAAATTCAAAGCAGTTTGGATATACTTGTTCAAATTTATGAGTCTGTTTACAATATAAACTGCAAAGAAGAGGTTTTTGTAAGATGGCAAACAGACTTTTTTCCCCAGAGGAAAAAAAACCCAAATGACCCTTTACAAGCCCTCAGCCCATCTGTTCTGTTGAGGTGAATGACAGCTTTTGTGTCCTAAAGAAAGTCTTTGGGATGAAAAATGATCACTTTGGTTTTTCCTAGACAAACTCATCTTGGTGGTGGTGGCTACTTTAGGGCAACTTGGAACTGACTTCTGAGACACAAGAAATTATATGCACATCATGACACAAATTTGATGAGTGATACCCATCATAACAGGTTCCTAAAAGCTTCTTCATTTTGCTTAATGATCTGGGTTAGGGAGGGAGCTCTTTTCCAAATACTTCATTTGCCTTATAACAACTATAAGGTCAGCCTATAGCATAGCCCAATTGGAGCCAATGACAGCCAGCTGTCAGCAGAATGGGAGAAACAAAAGGTGGAACTCTTGTCCTTTTGGCTTATAAAAATCATATGGTGAAGCCAGGCAGGCAGAGAAACAAGCGACGAGTGTGACATTTCCCTGGAGTACTCATGTGTTGAAAAATGACTCACGACTTAGTCAGAGAAAACAATGTCTATAAAAAGGGTTAAACAAATTGCTTAGGAAATGAACTTATCAAAAAGACAGCATCTGACACTGTGTCATAGCAGACAACTGCAGGAGTGATTTATTTGAGAAGGTCTTTTGTGTCAGGTTGCAGTGGGAGAAGTAAAGTGCTAACTTAGATATTTCTTTGAGAGAGAGAGAGAAAGGGGGAGAAGACAGGGAGCATTGCACGTCTTCATAATAAAACACCTGAGAAAGCTTTAGTCCTTTTCTTCTCTCTAGGACTGTCTCTACATATTTTCTCACAAGAGTTCTTTGGCTTTCTCCCTCACAGCAATTGGCAGTGACCTATCTACTCTGGAGGTATAATTTAGATGGCTGATTCACCCAAACACACATCAACTGGATCAGGGATGACTGTCTCCTCCAGCAGCAAGTCTACATACGTTCCAGATAATTATACAAACAAATCATATAACATGAGCAAAACCAATAAAATAAAAAACAAAATAGTCTAGACACATAGAGCTGTATAATCCGAATTAACACAAGAAATTCAGAAGCAATCAGCTTAAGAAACCAACATTCAATGTCTAAAGACAAGTTCCTACTATTAAGTAATAATTCCAGAAAGGCTACAAGGCTATGGTTATCTTCTGCCGAGAGCAGTTCTGGCATACCAAGAGATTCCCATGGGTAGCTCAAAATAAAGGGAGCCTAGGTTTAATTCCTTAAAGGATATAGAAGCAAGAAAGAGTATATACTCAAGGAAGAAATATATTCCAAAAGTTTATAATTTTTCTGCAAAGATTTGTAAGAAAAAAATAAGGGGGGGGTGTGGAATTTATTAATACTACAAAACATTCACTTTTTCTTTTGGTGTTAACTGAGGAAGCCTTGCAAATCATTTCAATATATTTCTTCTCAATAATTCAGGTAATACCATATCAGCACTACACTGTCAGGTCCTCAGACTTGCCTGGGATCTAGCAGAGTTTATTTCCATGTTATCGAATACAGAAGTAAGTGCTGAGAGGTAGGGTTCAGGAAAAAGCGTAAGCATTATCTCACCCCTATATTGCTGTTCTTAGAGAAACTGATCAGACACCAGTTTGACTCAGAGATTCTTTACTCCCTGAAAGCACTAGAGATGTGTACAGTCTGGTTTTTAGGAAAAGGTGTTAATCCACCCTTTTTAGTGCTTACTGGGTTTAAAATGACCAGTGTAAAAGCACCCCTCAGATTTGATTTACCTAATAATACTGGGTTTGGTTAAGCAGCCCCTCTCTCCATTTTGCCAAGTCTTTGCAGAGTGGCCTTTTAAACCTCAAATTCCCATTTTCACCCTAATCAATTTACTTTACATTGATGGTGTTCCAGGAAACTCGCTAAGAGGACAACTAGTAATGCTTAGAAAATAAAACTGATTCAGGGTCAAGACAATTCTTTGGGTTCAGTTTTGACTGATGAGAGATATGCTTTCATCTGTTATTTAATTTTCTTTAGAAAAATAACATCTTTGTTTTTATGCACTCTTTCCCATGCACTTCCATACATCAGTCCTCTTACTTCCTTTCATGTTGTAAAGCTAGAGACAGGACAGTCTCCCAGGCTTTCTGCATTTTGGCTTGTGGCGTGCCTGGTTAGATGCACTTGCTTTAGACACAGTAGTGCCTGGTGGGTTTGCTCTCCATTAACTCACTGTTACCTCAAATACATATATTGTGAGAATTTATAGACATTAGAAGACTAAACCCAGCCAGCATCTGTACACGTTGGACTCCATCTGAAAACTGTATTTAAACTACTCAGTATTTTCCATTTGTAATTGATGTGACAAAAATATTTCCATTGTTTACTTTTAAAATTCATTCATATGTGCTCCCCATCTTGTCTGTCCATTCTACCTGGGATTTATTGATTTCCCTGAGCTGTCTATATGAATACTGTACAACCATGGCGAAGATGAGGGATGACGAGAAAGCCCTGGTAAAAAAATGAGAAACTTGCTTATAGCGCCATTAATTTTTACTGCAGCATTTGGACTTGACTCTGGATAAATATTTAGTTCCTAAACCTGGGACTTAGCCAGAAGTTTTTTAAGATTCTTTTTGAGAACTGCCAGATCACGTTATCAGTTTTTCATCTTCTAATGTTAGTTGTGAGGTGGGTTGTTTTGCATATTCGGCTTGAAAAACGAGTCATGAATGCTGATCTCTCTCAGCTTCCTGTTAAAGTGACTTGGCTGGAGCTCTGCTGGGGTAAGTAGGCAGGATTATTTGGTTTGTTTATAAGAACAAAGGAAAGAGTTTGATTTAATAAACAGATGTGTTACATGTGATGAAACTGAGTAGGTGTTCTCCATATTTCAATACTACTATATCTAGATGCTAGGGCCTTTTCTTCTTTCCGTGTCTCATTAAGAAGTTGACCCAACTGTGGTTCCGTCTGTTCACTCCAGATTCCTTATTTTTTTATATATATATATATATATAAAATACTGCAGGAGAGATATTAGGGGTCTAAGGATTTCAAGTATACTAAATTTAATATTCTCCAAAATTAAACTAACTTTTAATGCCTTTCATCCAGAACATTTGATCTGCTGGTATGGTTTATGTGGCTAAAATAAAACACTTTTATTTTGGAATCACTGTCTCCAAGCAGTATTAACATCCTGCAAGATACACAGTAAATTGTCTCGTGGATATCCTTTGGCTGGCCCCTCTGGAGACTGAAGAAACTATTTTACGTGTTGTTTATTTTTTAAATGTTAGCAATACCCTACTGCTTTTGTCTTTTTCATAATAGTGTTGTTTTGCAAATCTGATGATCTTTACAGCATTGTCTGGTTTTATGAGGTCTAGTTTACTTCTACTGTCAACCAGGCTCTGGCACAGCTCCTGAGCTTTCTTTGTTGAATTATGTTCCTTTATTTTTTCTACTTCCCTTAAGAAGTTCTGTGCCCAGAGGACTCTCTTCTTTCATACCAGCTGGCAATGCCAACACACTGTTTGTTTCTCTAGTTCCTAATACTTTCTGCCTCTTCTGTAAGGCTTTTGCTTCCTTTTAGAGGCAACTATTTCCCTCTTCAGCTATTGAATGGCCGGTTCACTATGCTCATTCTGCTTTCAAATTCCTCAACTTAATTTGAAATCAGCTTGACATTTGCAGAGGTCTTTAAGAAGCTTGGTTTGGATATTAAATAATGATGTCCTCTGTTCAACAGAGAATCTTTTCCCTTTTTTCAGTCTTGCAGAGTAAGTCATGGTTGGCAGGCAAGATGCAGCAACAATCCATGGATGTGCCTCTAAAGGACTATCATATCTTAATGCATTTGTTTGGGGAAAACAATGTTTTAAATTGTAGCCTTTTCTCAAATAAATCAATACCTCAGTAGCTGGAGAAGGACAAAGGATAAGATGAACACAGATTACATTTGTTTCACTTTTCAGAGCTAAAAACTCATTCTGAGTGCAAGTCTTTCACAAATAGCTCACAAAACCAGCAAGTATCTGTTGTATGAAAGCACCTTCAGTCTCAAAATTCATCTCCACCCCACATTCACACAAGTACTTTGATAAGCACTAACTCTTCCTCCCTCACTTACCAAGAGAGGTCCTCTTTGCTCCAACCCTGACAAACACATGTGCAGTGGGAACCAGCAGGACCCTGCAAGGACATGCCAGGAGACAAAAAGTGCTGCTCCGTGTCCCTCCTTGCAGGATGCAGGGAAGGTGGTGTTTAAAACTCTGCAGATATGAGATGGCAGAGTAGTCAAGATGAGACAGGCTGGTTATTCAACATTTAACTCTGTGCAACACAGTCTGACCTCAGGCTGAGTGGTAAGCATTTCTTGTTTTAGGAAAAACAAATATAACTTTCGGTTAACATTTACAAAGGATTGCCAAAGACTGCAATAAAGGAAAGCAAAAGGCATCTGAGCTAGGTTGGGGAAGTAATCACGACTTTAAAATGGAGCGTCTGGGCCACCTGCACAGGCTGTAGGTCTGCCTGCTTGACCTCAGGTGAGATCCCTCCTTTTAACATTGTTGTGGTTTTAGCCAAATCCAAAGGCAGAAGCACAGCAACAACTAGGAATCATGAGTGAAGAACTGTAGTTGAACAAAAAATGGAGACTAATACACTGTATGCAGCTAACAGGAAAAAGGATCCATTTGATAAAATGAAACACTGACGTTCTTTGTTGCATCAATCCTTCCAAAGCTGAAAACTCAGGATACTGCAACCACTCAGGCAAAACCCAACTGCTAAAAGCATTTTGACTGTTAAGAAACTGCTCAACTTGATCTTCAGCAAGAACTTGTCTGGGCATTTCTCTGGGTTTCCTGAAATACCAGAAACAATACAGTAATAACAAGTTTCCTTTGAGGGATGAAAAAGAAACCTGGACACACCCTTTATTCAAACAAGATATTTATTTCAATACATAATAAGGAGTGGCTGGTTTGATGAATCCCCTCAAGTCATAATGACAGATAGAAGGCATCCGAAGGCACGCTGTACCTTTAGTGATGGGGTGTGGGGAGAAGAAAGCATTTTCAGTAAATTCTCTACTTCACCTTAGTTACCAGCTGTAAATTATGCAAGAACAAGTCAACTGCACTAACTCTCCAAATTATTACTAGTCACTCAGCAGCTCTGACATCCACCCCAGAGGAACACATCAACCTCCTACTGACTGCAAGTGAATGAGGAAGTAAGTAGGCACTTATCTCTTCTTTCAGCTTTCTCTCCAGTCAAGACTGATGATCATCTCACAAAATTAAGGGAAAAAATATCAAGCCATTAGATGGGGAAAGAGATAGAAAAAAGCAAGAAAAAGGGGTCAAAAAAGGTACAGAAATCTGATAGAGACATCAAAAGAAGCAGACTAAAAGCAGTTCCTGTCGAACTTTTAAAACATTTATGATCCACCTTCATAAGCAGCGCAAATTTTGTTCTTGAGAACTACAGGGCTGACATGGTTAATCTTATTTTCACATATCCCTTTAACTAATTAAAAAATCAGAAGCTCTGCTTCAGAGCTCAGTATTTTTAATATGGTCAGATAATGCAATTAACTCAAGAAGAAAAGCGTTTCGGTAAAGGCTGCACCTTGTCTGCACTGTGAGATTATGCTCATATTAATTTTCTGTGGGACAAAAAACACCATATTTTAATCCAGTCAAAAGCTGTGCCTTTGAAACAGAACACGATCATCTATTTATTTCTCCTAGAGACAACACGTGCAAAGCTGTGCTAATATTTAAATGTTTGTCAGACAAAGGTGACTCGGTTTCACCAAAACGGGTGTTAGACTCCCTTTGCTGACTGATGATTAATATTTTCACATCTATGTCTGGATACAGAGCCAACAGCTTGAAAGAAAAGGCTTGCTACAGGTCCCTTTCTCCAGTGAATACTAAAGAAAATAATTTGCAGGGTCATAGCTCAGAGATACAGAGTTCAGACTCTTTATGACTCCAGTTTTAGAGCTTCACTAAGATTATTTAACTATCATCTTTTAATTGCAATATTGGAGAAATCTAAATTCAATAGCTGCTTTCACAGGTCCATCAAAGCTGAGAAGTACCAAAGATGAGAAGAACTGTAGTGTCACATTTGTGTCTGAGTTGAGACTGAGAAAGGATTCAGTAAATCAGCATACACAACAACACTACATGCTTTTCTAGGAATTAATCATACTTTTCTATCCATCTACAGAACTCAAGGAATGTCCTGAACTTTTATAAAATTTGCATGTAAGTGCTGTAATCTATAGTCACCAACTTACAAAAGTAACATCAATGTTCCCACTAACATAAATCAATTAATCCCTCCATTTGTATTTAACAGATTCCCTTTACTGCATGGAACATCAATACCCCAAAGACAAATTGAGTTACTCCTTGCTGTATTGCAAGAATCCCTGCAGATGGTTATAATGATGAATGAATCACAGTTAAATGTAAAGACTGGAAGAAATCTGAAAGGAAAAGAATTCTTTATCATCTGGAGTCTTCTTCACATTAATTTTATATTTGTATGCATAATCTAGTATTTTGCCTCTGACCAATTTTCTAAGCTTCATATAGATATACTCCTCAACAGATGTTTGTACTCATGCTGACATTCATGCTGTTGTCTTCTGTAGAGCTGAAGAAATCAGCATGATATTTAAAACATATTTCCCTTTGGACCTTATTGTCTTGTAATTGCAAACCTCCTAAATAAAGAGCAAAGGCTTCTCAGCCTACTTTGAAACACAAGCAGTATTCACACTGCCAGCTTTCATACTTCACTTTTTAGGTTTTCCTTTTTAAACCCAGGTCAAATGCAGAGAACACACAAAGATTAGTTTTAATTGCTCAGATGTTTTCAGGCTTGCAAAATATTTTCAGCTCTCCATCATCCCATGAAAGAAATTCGATGGCCAAGGTCAGTATCTCTTTGGCCAGAGGGAAGATGCTGACCTGCCTGTAGATGTTCACGAAGAGGGAAGGGTTGCAAAGAGGAGATCTGAGGTCAGAAACAGCTGTCTAAAGGGACACTTAACAGACTGAATGGATGTAGCAGTGCTTTTTCACAGGGCTTTTTTTGCTTGCATAAATGCATATTGAAACCCAAAGCTACAGCAAGACTGTTGAAAAAAATGACTTAGAGAAGTTCTAATCTCATCTAAGAATTCACATCTTTTAAAACATAAGCAACATCATGAATTTATGCCTACAAAACTATTTCCACATCCATTCTGCATGGATTTGCCTGAATGTAGAATAGACACTCTGCAGGTATGCTGGTGGGAAAGTCTACAGTGAGCTGCAGACCACAAAAACCATTACGGATGGTATGTCTGCCTAAACTATAAAACTGGTTTAATCAGATATGACCAAAATCTGCTAATTGTGCAGTTCACTACTGAGAATGCAAATTATAGTCCACATGCATCAGACATGACCAATCAGATCTGAAAATGGGTGTGGAAATACTTTAAAAAAATTAATTATGTGGACTTGATTGCATAATACACAGCTATTCTATGCTTATAGGCTGAATAACTGCAGGATAAATGATGTGAAGATGCTTTCAGACTGATCTGTAAGGAGCCAGAATTTCAATCAACATCCAAGCTTCATTTTCCACTTCAAAAAACAATATATTGATTTATCCCTGTTTCTGAGAAGATCCTTAGATTAGAAATATCAAGAGAGTATCACTAAAAATTATTCAAAGATATGCTAATGCATTATTAACGACCAATTTCTTACTGCCAAGTACAGACAGACTGCTTCAGGGGAACACAACTCGTTACTTAGTTATGAAACGGACCAGAGAACCATAGAATGGCTTGGGCTGTAGGAGATCTTAAAGAGCGTCTAATTCCAACCCTCCCTGACATGGACAGGCACCTTCCATTAGATTAGGCTGGTCGGGTCCCCATCCAGCCTGACCTTGAACACTTCCAGGGATGGGGCATCCACAGCTGGGCAACCTCTTCCTGTGCCTCACCACCCTCACAGTGAAGAAAGAAATAAATAATATTAAAAAAATCCCAGCACACTTGAACAGAGATGTTCCTTAGGCCTCAAATCAAGCTCTGTGCAGGCTTAGATATCAGCATGTCACTGCCCACTATTAGTGAAGGTTGTTTCAAAATGTAATACCTCCCCCATGAGAGCAACAATTACCTTTACCTTCCTTTGTGAGCAAGCCTTTAATACCTCACTTGATCTTCTCTTACCAGATGAGTGATAAGCCTATCATGCTGATAAATGAAAGGCAATCAACCCTCCTTACTACTAAGCTATCCTATGAGATCTCATCTTTGGAGAACCATATACTTTTCTGAGCCAAGCAGTGAGGTGGAAAACCTGCAGAAGCTCTGTGCAGCTCATATCTTCATCACATTTTTCCCTTGAATCCATTTTGCTTGTGAAGTCCAGTACAGCATATTTAGCCTCAAGCTGACTGAAGGGCTACCCAGCCCACTCCCAGCAGGCAAAATTTTATGAACTGTCAATTCAGGAGTTTATTCCTACATCGTATAACTCCTTGCAGCTTTGAATTTAAATTGGACTTCTGAAAAATGACACATGACTTGAAAATCAGTTTGACTTTTCTAGAAAGTGCAGATCAAAAGTTTCAGTGACAACTGGTTGGGAAAGCCATTTTGGGGAAGGCCTCAGGTTCTCCCTGGGGAGAATCCTGTTGCCGTTATGATTGTTTTAAGTGCACAGCTATAGCAGATTATTTGCTTATCTTCCTGTGCAAATCTCTTACAAGAGCGCAGTCTGGCTGTATGCATTTAACATCTGCAAGTATTAAAGCCTGTACATCAGTAAGGCGGCTAACAGCTAGCAGTAGTAAAGGTTATCTCCTCTCTGAGCCATGGACTGCCTATGAATAGAGACACAAAGGATCATTGACTCCAATTTCTCATCTTTGCTTGTTTTATGAGGAAGCTCTTCCCCTACACAAGAACGGAACAGGGCTGATAGAGATCTACAGACTTGCTGTACCAAACCTGTGGTGGTCCAGCTGTGCAGGTCTGAAGGCAGAGCCAGACCTGTGCCAGAGCACATGCCCTCGTGGCACTGGCAGCCCCTCTGCAGCACAGCACAGCACAGCAGCACCCTCAGCCTTGGCAGAACTACACACACGGAGACAATGGCTTCCCACACAGAGAACGACACACTCAAATACAAAGAGGATGAGGAGAGGACAAAGGCTGACATTCCTTGCATCTTGCTAAGCTTGCTTTTACTCACACTTTTACCAGTTCATGCATCAACCATGGCCTTGTCTCTTACATACCATGCAATGTTGAAGAGCTCTGGATGGTAAGGTAGCTGGACTCGCATTTCTGTGATTCAATATCCAGGTCTCCAATTTTCAAGATCAGGCGTTTTCCTGGAGGCACTTGGATTTTCTTTTCACAAAGAGTGTAGTTTGGGTATGTCCCAGGATAGTTCTTGGATGCCAGCGTCCCACTGTCTTGATACATCACTGTGTGCCCACATCCATCCCCTGCAGCAGGAGAACAAAAAGGAGGAGAAACAGAATGTATTCCTCAATTTAAAAAATGGAAGAAAATACTGGCTACATAATCACATCTTGTGCACTTTTCCCTCTTAAATAAGTGTTTTGTAATACTCCACCTCAGTTCTGCTATTGTCGGAACACAGGTAACTGAAATAAATACAGTCACATTTCTCTTGTAAAGCTGTAGAAAGAAGGGTTGGAAACACTCGTGAACTAGGATGTATTTGACAGTAATGTACAGACAGTGTCTCTCTGGCTTTCTGCTTTACAGCGAAACCCTACTTTATCCCTGATGATGCAATTCCACATGTAAGAAGCAGGATCCTTCCTTAAATAATTTTCTCCCAATTATCAGTCAGCATTTTATTTCCGTAGCAGTAGCCATCACCGAGAGGGTAACTGAGTCATACATGAAAGCACAGACATGATTCAACTGCATAGCATCACAAACCCGACATATCTTATTTTCCTGTTGTTTTTCTTGTGCCACTCGCACAATACAAACAGTACAGGGGGCAAGGTGAAGACACAAGAGGGACTTCCAAAGTGGGATGTGCAGTGTTAATGATACACAGGATACTTTGCAGCAGCATGCCCAGAAACGCACGTGCTGCTGCTGCCTTGCTCAAGGGGTGAGGGTAGGTGTCCTCAAAGTCTTCATGGCACTGTATAGGAGCCAGCTCGGCTTTGGAACCTTTCCTTGGTGGAGAGGCATCTGCGGAGCAGCTGCAGCAGATCAGAGGACAACAGGAAAAGGCACATGGAAATACATGGGGGGAGGTGTGGACTGACATGGAAAACAGGAAGCATCCACAGAGGGGGAAGGAAACAGGTATCAGATAAGAGACCTTGACTACTAAAGGAAGCAATTTTTACTGAACTATTTAAAAGCATAGTAGTAAGCTAAAATTTGTATACTAAAGCTTAAGCCATTTTGTCCTGCTCAATCTTCCAAATAATGGAAACTTTAGTAGCAGTGGACTAGTGTCATATACACATACACGTAACAGGCAGACCTCAGTTTCAGGTCAGTTAGGGCATGGGCACTCTTTCCATGGGAGTCTTGCATACTGTTATTCTTTATCTTGGCAAAACTGAAGCTAATCCAAGATGTGTCAACAAAATAAAGAATCCTGCAGAGCTGAGAATCCACAATGTTCACTTTAACAACCCAAAATTTTACTTTTGGGGATATTTTGGTTAAACTGTTTTGGTCTGTGCCATTTTAATTACTATCTGAATTTCCTTCCAAAATCATTAGGAACAACAAACTTAAGGTTTGATAGGATTATTTAAAAATGAGCAACTAGGAACAAAGTGTTGAAAAAGAAACTTGCAATTCCAATGGTTGGGGGGGGAAAGTGGCATGCTGTGCTAAGATAAGCTCCAAGCTATCAAACTTTGACTTGCTACCGTATAATTACACTGCCATTTCATCCAACTCACTCAACTGCTTTTTCACAAGTAACCACGTTTATTTTGAAGCTTTGGCATTACTACTAGCTTTGTTGCCTGCTATTTATTTTTGTCATAGGTTCATGCTGGGGACAGAGGTGAATAGGAGATACAGATCCAAAATCATATCACCACAAAACATATTCAGTATGTTTTTTTCAGATCTCCTTTTTCACATGCTTTAAAAAATATCTGTTGTTCAAGTTTTTTAACCAAGCTCTACTGATTTTAGGATGCCTAGGAAAATACTCAAGATGAAAGGCAAGCTGGCCTCTTGAGCAAATCACCTTTTAATGGAAACTTTTGGCAACAGGAATGAAAATATAAAGAACATTATGGCAGATGAGCTGTCAACTTTCTGAACAGAGAGAGGGGTCCATTGAGATCCAGGCAGTGTAAAACCAGGTCACTTCCACCAGGACATAGGACAACCTTGATGCCCATGTAGCCAACTGCCGTGCAGTAAAAAACTGCCCATGGCCTTTAATTTAAACTGCATGTTTCTAACTGTGAGCACTTATTTTAGCTGGAATAAAACAACTACAATGTTGAGCTTGGTTTGCAACTTATCCTTATTAGGAAAGAAAAGGAAAAACAAAAGGAAAGTTACAGAACCACATGGGGTTGAACTCTTTAAAATGGAAAGTCTAGTGTTCACATAGACTTCATCTTACTGGGCTATGTTCTGGCCTGTGTCACCTTTGCACAATGCCAAGGATCTTTTGTGGTGCAAAGTGCTGCTCAAAAAAACTGTAAAGACCTTGCTATCGTGATAAGAACCTGACAACTGTCCAGGTCACAGAGACTTATATTTCTGCACAAAGTGTACAGGCAAAACTGTGCATGAGAGACCACAGCCTGCCATCCTCCTCTGCTGAGGTTATACAAGGTCTTGTTCCCAGGGAAACTCCTTTTTTTTTTTTGTTAAATCTGCCTTTGAGGGAGAGCATTAACACCAGAACATCTTTTGAGCTAAGAAAGCATAAATGCTATTTTCTGACTTTTCACTGATGGAGCACGGCCATCCAAACACTCCATCTGAGGAGAGGAAGGCTCAGCATCAGCCTGCACCTATAACTTCCCTTGCTGCCTCGGTTCTGCCTGCATGCCACAAAGGAAAAGCTAAAGATAAAAGCTTGTTTGCCATAAGAACCAAAGTAATGTCCAAAAAGTCAGACCAAGTCCTAGTAACCATTGTTTCTTAAAGGGAAGGCTGGCTGCAGCTCTGAATTCTGAGTTCTCAGCAAGATTAAGATTTTTCTTTGCTTTGGTACACTGAAATTTGCTGGAAAACACACCCTAGAGAAGTAGTCAGAAGGTAGAGAGGGAAGGTAGAATAAAGCTCAGGATCTGACAATTCAAAGAGCAAATTAATGACTAAATGTTAGTAAAAAACTCACAAATATAACATCACTGTATAACAAGGGCTCAGAAACTGAGGCAAGTTGTAAGGAATTCAAAACATATCCCTAGCCACATTTTCAAATGTAAAATGTGATCAATACTGCCGTTAGTTTTGTTCTTATTATTTTCGACAGGAAATTTTGATTTTCAGTAGAAATGTGCTGGCCAAACTTCAAATACACTGAGTTGAAAACAACTCCTCATCCTTATGAAAACTACGGTATAAACACCTGATGTCACACTCTTTTCTATAGGTACAGCCCTTCTGGATGGAAATATGTCTATTTAACCAGTCAGTTTGACACAGAATTTCTTGCTGACACTAAATTTTCACTTATCATTACTTCTGAGAAATGTTTTCTATCACCCCATTTGGCAAGAAGCTGGCAGCCTTGCCTCAGACATCCAGGTTTCATCACTTCTCACTGGACAGGAGCAAAGCAACATATTTGTGCAAAAGGCACTCAGCAAACAGAGAGTCTAAACCTACTTAGATTTAATAAAATCTCTCCTCAGCACCAGGAGTTATTGAAAACACATCAAACATGCTCTGTAGAACAAGTTCCCATGGGCATTTGAATCAAGACCAAGATCGTGATCTCTGAATCGTGGGCGACCACCTGTTGGCCTACATGCAGGTTGTACCAAAGATCACACAGTACTGGAATTAAGGCTGTTTACCAGAGATAAAAATAATCTCCCATGGCAGACAATGGAAACAGCTTCCCAAGAAGAAAGATCCACAATTGGCACCTTCTGCCGCAGCAGCACAGAGATCTCTGAAAATGATGCTGGTCCCTTCAGGTACCCTCCTGTCACCCAGAACCACCTGACTGGACTGACTCTCTCCTTCCATCCCTTCCTAGGCCCAGCACACAAGCTGAGCCACGGTGTCTCACTCCTCTGCTATCCGGGCTTTTCCACCCTTTGGTTGCACACACGTATGGATGTGCACAGTGCCTTCATCCAACCACTCAGCGCAGCCCCTTCTGAGATAGGGAAAAGGCTACAGTTTTTCAAATAAGTGCTATAAAAAGTTTCCATGTGCTGCACCTTTCAGAAACATGTTGATTCGGCCAGCTACAAAACACTTACAGAGTATGATATCAAAGCATTTTCAAAAGCGTTGCTACAATATCCTGGCAGCAAACAGCTGCCTTTTTCATCCTTCTGATTCACCCTCACGAAGCAATTCATAACAGCCTTGGACTCACTCCAGTACTAAGTACGTGTTATACCTAGGCGTGATCACGCACTCAGCCTGCGGCTCCCTGCCCTCTTCCATTCCATTGGAAGAGCCCTGTGAGGCCCCAGCACTTCCCACTTGGTGTCCCTGGTTACAGGCTACTGCTACCTGACGTCCCTTAGCTGCCCACTCTTTCCACCAGGATGAAGTCCCCCAAAGCAACCTTATTTCCTTCCCTGCCTCCTCTCTCCCAGTTTGACATCCTTTTGAAGGCCACCTTCATAGTGGTTCTTGAGACAAGGCAAGCTCCCCTTACTCCACATGAAGGACAACAGCAGAGCTGTTGGGGGGCTTACGGCTTGTCCTTCTCCCTTTCCATTCCTTCTTCTTTTGAGAGGAAAGAGCAGAAAACTGGGTTTGAATACCTAAATTCTGAACTCAGCCAGAAAAATCAGCATTTTCTGAAGAGTCACTGCAGCAAATGGGCACAGTCAAAGTGAACAGAATGCCACTGAGTCAAGGCTATGGCTCCGAGAGCTCTGATGAGAAGCCCTGCAAGGAGAAAAGAGATTTGTCTCATCTTCCACATTGCTTTCACTGAAGTAATAACTCCAGCTTATTAAAAGCTACAATAACTGAGTGAAGGAGTTTTGCATCTGTGTTTGAAATAAGATTTATGCATAAGAACAGATAAGTATCTAAAAAAGAAATCAACTCCTTCCAGTCAAACCTGTGCCCCCTCTGCTCATGTGGGATAGGAGAAAAGACAGAGAAAACCCAAGTTTTCTTGCCAGATGCCACCCAAATTCACTGATGTGGTCTGAAAATACTTTAGGTTTCCATACAGCTACTCTGACCTTCATCACTAACAGAATCATGCATGCTGCAAACACAAATGGGTTCATGCCTTCACTGCTTTCTGAGGTGATGGAGTAAAATGCAAAGTTAAGTGCTTCATCTCTAACCTCTCTGCTGCCAAACCTGGGTCAAGAGCCTCGGCTCTTTATTGTGCCATTATAACAGAAGAGACACCTCCACGCAACTGGGACCTAAACCCATCACTTCCACAGAGAATGGTGAGATGTCAGAGCTTCGTGCTTTTCCTGGCAGTGAGCTCAATCCAAAGGGAATACCACAGGCCTGAGGCATTGCTGGGCAGGTGAGAACCCCTAGTCCTCCTCCCCAGCAGTGCAGGGGCCCAGAGCCACAGGGCCCATGGCCGAGGCGGAGGGGGGGAATGGCCACACATTTGGGGATTTCACAAGTCCACAGATTCAGGGCAGATGCCATTTACACCAGTCAAGCAACTGGCTGAGCCCTGCTTCAGAAATATATAAATCCACAGCAGGATTTTTTCAGAAGTCCAGCTTTATGTTCTTCACAATATTTTGTGGATACAGAAAAAACTATTTTCAAATAATGAAAGAAACCATTAAAAATTAAGGTAAGTCTATAATAATCTGGAAAAAAAAAAAAAGAAGTGATTGTCATCTTCTACGGCCTTTAAATTATCATTAATATCTTTCTATGGGAAGAAGTCTCCCACTTCACAGTATGCCGTATTGCAAAAGGAAAAACAAATAGCATGTAAACATTTTCTTTGAGTTGCATTTTAATTTAACTCCATTAGGAAGTCAGGAAACATTTTATCCTCTGTGCTGCAGCAGTTCCTGAGGACACTGATTTTGCTGCCCAAGATAACCAAGTGATGGCTGGCAGGAGGGCTAAGAGCAGGAAGGGAAGGTAGAGCAGCAGAAGAAACAAAGGAACACTGTGGAGTGCTGATTTTGTTGCCCAAATTATTTACTTACCAACTTCAAAGGGATGCAAAAGGAGAAAGAGGTCAAACAAACCACAGCATGTTTTCCCCTCCTCTTCACAGACATTATTTACTGTAATGTCCCTCTTAAAGTAGAAATGAGAAAGAAGCAAATGATCTCCAAGTGGTTCCGCGGCGGTTCCATAAATCACAAATTCCCATCACGTGCCCAGCTGCAATCATCCCCACAGCCATTCAGACTGCGGCTGGGAACTGGCTTTCCTCAGGGTGTCCCCTGCAGCCAGCCTCAGGAGATGCTCTGCCTCAAACATATGAAAAGTTATTTTGGTAACTAGTTGGATTGCCATCACCAAGTACAGAAAAAAACCCCTGATAACCCTTCTGAATGTCTTATCTAGCAAAGTAACTTACATCCATACTGCCGTTTTTCAAAGTTAAGAGTTTTTTAGCCATTGCAGCACAGCCATCCGGGAGTAGCCAGGGAAATCGTTCCAGCTGTGCTGACCTACATGGCAGTGAAGTTGCAGGATTGCTACAACTGACCAGGGCAATCTTTACTACCCCAGAAACCTCTCACCTTTGCAGAAGTTCACAAAGACAAACACATACCAAGATCTGAGATTTTATTTATTTAGCTGATAAAAGGTCAAAAGAAAGCAGAAATCTCCTTATAAGCAACTTCTCCTATCAACAAGAAGCCATGTCCAGTAAGAGAGAACCTTACACTCAGCATGCAGGTTTGAAACCTGAACAAGTAGTAAAGCCTTACTTACACTAACACATATGTGAACCACGATCTGGTTCCACTGCAATCTGTGAAAGACAGACAGTACCAGAGTACATGTCAAAAATAAGTATGTTTTAGTCACTGCTTCCAGGACTTAGGCACTATACCCAAATGTAGCCCGCCAGAGAAGCGAGCTTCAGTACTGGAATTTGCTTTTCAGCGCTCTAAATACAGCACTCTTGAGCTTGTGGGTGTGAGAAAACTTCTATGCCTTTTTAACTGCTGAAACAAAAGAGACTTGTAACTTATTTATTTACTGCATGACTGCATTTAAATATTTCTCAATGCTTTCCTTTTATGAAGGTGGCATATTGTTGCAACTGACCACCTCAACATCTTAATGTTGTGCGGGTTAGGACAGATATGAGAATGGAGCTACACATGTATGGAAATTTCAATGGAACCTTAGAGTCCCATTTTCGCAAAAGGGAAACTGGTTTTTTGTTTTCTAAATAAATAAATGATTACTACGAGACACATATCCATATTACACACCTCAAGTGCAGAGAAGGCACCGAGTCCATTGCCAAGCACTTCTTGTAACTGCTTGCTCAGAAAGAACCATGAAGGACTATAAATAAATGGGAGGATGGTCACATTCCTCCATCAGCCATACACGCAGAGTAACTCAGGACCCTGGCGATGTTTCAGAGCTATGAAGAGCAAATATCCCACAGACGGCAGTTTCTTCTCAGCCCCTCTGCCTACAGCATCCCAGAAATGTGTCAGGAGCACAGGGCTGGAGAAGGAGATGGAGCTCCTTCCCACCCAGTGCTGGGGGGACATTTTGCCACTAGGGCATCTCCTCCAGTTCTGCTGATCTGAGGCAAACATGAAGTTGGATTTTTATTAAGGGTTTTTCAGGCAAAGTGGGAAATTCTAATCTTAACTAAGAGTCATATCATATATATGCAAATTGTTTGCTCTACTTTCTCCATCTGTTTTCTTCCCAGGTTTTTCTCTTCGCTATGCTTTACTGGAGATTAACTTACAGTATATTGCACCAAATTTGGACTGTGTGGGAAACATATGCTGCGAGCTCAAGGCCAGACTCGAATATTGGGTTGCACAGGAATAGGAATATTCACAGCAGTGCTAAGGACTGACAAACCCACAGGGACAGGAAATTCAGAGACACCAGGGTAAGGAAAGGCTGAAGCAGAGCTGTTCCAGTTACAGTAGCAGGTGGGAAGGTAAGATTTCAAAACAGTTTTAATTTGGGCAAGAGGAAATGGCTGAACATGATAGAATGAAACCACACACTCCCCTTATTTTAATATGCAATTACCTTGTTAGTGTGATACAAATCAAGTGAGATAGACAGTTATCAATGATGGAGGATGGTCTTTTTTTCTAGAAATCAAACTTGTCCTGGCTTACTTGAAAAGTCACACATCCACCTTTTATGCCTGTATGCCTAGGTGGAATATGTAATTTGTTAATAAGAAAGGACAAAAGAAAGGATGCTACTTTTCTCAAAAGTGAATTATACAAACATCCCACTATCCCCAAGGTGTAAATCAACAAATATCTCAAGAGAAAACAAATTGGTTTGTGATGGAAACAATAATTGTCATTTATCAGCACAACAAATTTTTTAAAGTCTTTTGACTCAGTGAACCCAGAGTCTAAGAAACTATTTCCTCCATGGTTATTGCAAACTAACAACAAATGGTTTCTTGCAACTCCAGTAGAAATGGAAGCAAAATTTTACTGAACTAAGATGAAGAGACAATCGAAGAACTACTCTGACCTAATATGCTGAAAGCAAGAAATGCCTTTCATCAGTATTGTCACACAACCAGCCTGCTTGATACTCATCCTCAAGGTACTAAACAAAATGGTACATGAAGAATCTCCATAAGCTTCTGTGACCTTCCCATTTCATTGTGGTTACATATAGTTGCTGTGAAAGATGTTTTAAATTAAAAAATAAAAAAAAGAAAGGAAAGCAGCTACATCACTGCTTAAGTGCTACAGTGTTGGTTGTGGCATTGCATGTGACCCACAGCATCATTTCTGTGTCTTCTGTGACACGTTAATGAGACTGCATAAAAGGTATTTGCTAATGGACATGGAAAACAGCAGAGAGGAGTATATTTTATGCCACCCTGTGTACACCATTTATACTGAAACTCCATAATTCCACTTTGATCAGATTTTTTTAATTAGCAGTAGTATTAAACAGTCACATTCTCAACTTTTGAAACAGGATACAGCAGAAAGGCCTGAAGAGTTTTTCACTCAACCCAAGAGTGAATCTCTCAGTGTAACTGCTCAGTTTATTTTGATACAGTTTTATTTTGCTTTCCACCTACAAAACACAGCAATTAAGTTTAATCTAAAAAAAAATAGTGGATTAATTTTCAAAATACAAGCATTAGCAAGGACCACGAGTTTAACCATGTCTCTTCTGTCTGTGCTAAAATACTATTAGATCAGTAAGTGCCGAGTCCTCGGGTTTGAAAATGTTAACACTTACAACCACCCAAAAAGCCTTCAGTAGCTCAGAGGCATTTGAACTTCAATTCCCCTGTAGCATGCAGACACAAGAAACATGGGATAATACAAACCCCTGCCTTTGGGAGAAAGCTGAGATAACAGGGAAGGCAACAGCTCAAATGTGAGCCATGGATCTCGCTGCTAAAGCATCCCAGCAGAAGGAGACCCACAGCATACCTGAATTTATTTTACAAGTTAAAATAAAGTTTTGCATACCTGGAGGACAAAGTGTGGACTTTTTTTGTTGTTATAAGTTCATTTTACAAGTGAGGCGTTGCTGACTATTAAGTCAAAACAACACACCAACACAGAACTGGTGTGGCACCAGAGCAAAATACAAGTAGTTTTGGGCAGAAGCCACACATCTCCTCTCTGCACAGTTACTGCAGCTGCAACAACAAGGCTCAGGCATGTAACAAAGCCATTCTGTTCGGGTGGGTGAAGAAATCCACCTATGTTTCCAGCTTTTTGAAGTCTCTGCTGCTACTCCATGAAGAAAAGTTTTGTTTGATTTCTGACAGGGCACACACAGGCCTTTGTATAGCATGAGGGATCGCATCCAGAATTCCCCATGTGTTTTTGTAATTTGAAATAAAACAAAAACAAACAAAATTTTTATTCAGTCGGCATGAACATCTGGAAGATGACATCAACATGACTTCAACTTTAATGTCAAAGCATTAGACTGAAATCCAATATTGTTGAACAATTTGTGGTGGAAATGCCAGAAACTTGAACATCATGGAATAAAGTTGTGATGGATACAAGGTTTCTGCAGGAAGTGAGGGAAGAAACAATGTTTTAGAGCTCAACCAAATGCCTGATGAACACTAATGTAATTACAGGAGTGGCTTGGCCCGAAATACGTGATACTAAATATAAAAATGAACAAACACCCTGGTCCTGTAGGAGGCCTAGAGACTGGGTTTCTAGCCTTGCCCTTCTCTGCTTTCCCCATTTATTCTCCTCGTCATGGTACTTGAAAACACCTTCACTGATGCTCTTTGGAGATGGGCAAATACTGCACAGCACAGGTGCGCTCATCCTTGTCTGTGCCTATGTGGGGGAGCAGAACGGAGCTGCCACCAGACAGCAATCCCATCCCATCCCATCAGGGAAATGGAAATAATGAATATGGTCGCACTGGGACTGGAAATCTTGCTCAAAGAGGAAGAGAAAGTACCACCACCACACTAAGCCTTCATGTCTTGGAAGGAAACTCCTGACAGGCAAGTCCTGGCTCTGTCAAAAGAAGATACAGGGAGAGAGGCAATGAAAGACTGAAATGCTCCCTCTCCTCAAAACACTCAGCTCCCGGGCTTAATTATACAGGATCAACAATCCTAACCAAAACTACTGGCAGCCTCTCTCTATGTACAAGCATACAGCCAACCTCAAAAATGTGGCTTTTGCACTCAGACAATTTTCACAGACAAAAATCAGTTTAATTAGATAGTTTGTAATTTCTTTTGAAAGCAAAAATGAAGGTATCTGTATACTCTTAAAATTAGTCAAACCACCATCCTTTTTTATTTAAACATCACTATTAGCTTGTCCCAGTTTGAAGTTTCCCACTCCCAGCTGTAACACTAATTAAACCTTTTGGGGAAGTTGTGTGCTCATTCTTATGCATTGCTATTAATATTTTTTATTGCAGTTAGTTGGGATCCAACACCATTCCACTGAATCCAGTCAGAAGGATTTTATTTTGATTTTGTCTGGCTTGTTTTATTCTTAGCAGATGGTGCAAACCCATATGTTGACAAGTACATGCCACAGGAGAGCATCTGATCCGATACAGCCAGCCCCAAACTACAGCGATGTCAATGCTGAGGACTTCACTGCCTGCCACCACACAGGACCACACTTCTTGGCATGATGTGAGAGCTCAGATGGGCTTTCAAAACTATACCAGTCCTGGTACCCAAGATACTTTTGAAAAGGTACCTTAGGCATCTCTATCCATTAGCATGACCGCCCTCAAAGTTGGTATTTTTTCAAACTAATTTTTACTGTGCTACCCACGTAACTCAAGTGGACTGAAGGTGACACAGTTTTGATAAATATAAATGAATCTATCTTTGCATATGCAAATCAACAAATAATTTTCATGAAATATGATTCAATGGCCATGCAGGTAACAACTTTCCCAAAGCATCTTTTTCTCCCTGCATTGTCAGTGAGAGTCCTGCTGGCCTCCCTGTCTTTGATTTTGTCTGAAATACATCCCCTGATAACCTAAAGAGAAGTACTTACAAAGAGCTTAGAGCTATTTATAGCAAAGTCTGTGTGACTGAAAACATTGCAGTTTTCTTGTGGTGGGTACGCGCATTGCTTATGAACTGCAACTGGAAAACTGTTGCCTCCCTCTTTAGCAATTCTAGTCAGCATTCCCAAGGCAAGAGAGAGGGAGCCAAGGAAGGAAACAGACATAAGGACAAAACGCAAACAAACTGAAAATTTACCAATCACTTATATTCAGAAACTGAAGCGGGGGGCAGGGGTTTGGGTACAAGAAAGACTCATCTCAATCTGCATTTCAAACTGCTGGAAATGGGCATACAAAGTGGATTAGCATGATCACACCAGTATTCTTCAGTAAGGGTTTTGTGCAAGCCCCTGAGAACAGGCATAATCTCTTGTAATTACTGGATACACTGTTGTCACACTGAATAACAGCCTTTCCTCAAAACATATAAAAGTCTATTCCCCATCGATTCTTCTGACTGGGCATTGAGTGCAACTGTCAACAGATCCAGGAATATGGCAAGCAAAGCTCACTCCTGGATGCTGATCTGCAAATCCCACATGAACTAGTTTCATAGCTGTGTTTTATTGGAAGTGAAAATAAATGAGGTACAGCAAGAGCAGTGGCTTAAATCTTGTACTTAATAGATTAAAATCCCCTTTCCTCTTATGCCTTCCTACAAACAAACAACCTTTGGATCAGTTTTAAGTCCTACTGGCCAGAAACGTGATAGAAAATGAGTCAAAACTCTGAAACACTCAGATTCAACTCTGATTTCTGCTGTCCACAATTACACGGTTCAAGGTCTTGCCCAACAACACCAGAAGAAAAAACAGGGAATGGTGAAAGGCAGAGATAATGTGTTCAGGTTTGCCTCCCTTCTGCCTTGGGTTCTAACCGCTGGAGGAGATTTTTAGAAGAGATACCAGAATATGGGATATCTCTGTGAGGTTGGCAGACAGGGAACAAGGTATATTTTGTAGTTGTCAGCAAAGAACTGGCAACTGAAACCCCAAGAGAAGATCAGTGTACAGTAGAATAAAAAGAGAAAAAAAGCACCTTTTATTATAAATCCCAAAGCTATATATTACTCATGGACAGTCATGGATGTAGTATTTGCTCTCAGGTAAGACCTACTAAGCCTATAAATATTTTTTAATTAAAATAGTTTCCCTTAACGCTCAGCCTTCCTTATTGTCATTTATGGACAACAAAATTCCACATTCATAGATTCCTCAGACAACATACACATTTAATATATTTTCAAGAACAGAAAGAGTGCTGACACCTGGACTCTACACAATCACACTCAGATACAAGCCATTCTCTGAAATAACCAAGCCACAGTGAAAAAAGGGGTCCTTCCTTAATTTGAAACTGAAGTAAAAGAACAGAAGCTATAACAGCTGCTTCATCCTTGTTCCGTAACACTCCTCAAGAAAAAGCTAAGGTAAAGGCTGCATGATGTGCAGTCAGCTCATGAGGAGTCAGAAAAATGTAATGCTTCATTTTTTAAAATGGATATTTTAAAATCAATATGGTTAAAGCAGTGCATCTTTCTTTGAACGAGCTGGTGGGAAACACCAGCGGTGACGAGATACAGAATTATCTGAAACTCGAGCCTGATTCGCTCTGGCACTTGTGCTCCATTACAACTTTTAAATCAAGTCAAGAAGCTTGTGTAACAGGAAGTTTGTATCCACTTATCCTTATCTCCTTTCTCCACTGACATGACTTTAGAACATTTAGCCCCTAATTTATAGGGTAATAGTAATAAACAAACACAGAAGAACGTCCCCCATGGAGAAATGAAAGGGGGCCATCAATATCTTTTCTGCTTTCTAGACACTGGACAGATAATCTTGTAAATCTGAATTTGCTCCAAAGAGAACTAGGCAAAATATTACTTGTGTTTCCATTCTGTTGATTTGATAGTAGAAACATTTTTAACATGAATACAACAAAAGTGCTTCTACCAATTAGTTTGGGAATGTGGACAAGAAGGGATATTCATACTTACTAATGTGTTACTGTACGCACCAAAACCCCCTGAAATCTCAGCAGACTTACTATTACTCGCTTGCTCACCAAATGACTTTCTTCTCCCTGATGCCATCGAGCGAGGGACAAGTATTAGTGAAAGAGAAAACAAAAAAAATCCCTCAAAACACTGATGAAAAGAGGGGATTAAGGGAATGTTTTTTCTTTGCTACATATGTTTCCTGGCACATATCAAATTGGAATCCCAGCACACCGAGGACAGAATAGCAAAGCTACCATGAAACTGGCAAGTGGCAAAATGACTCACACCAACTTCTCCCTTTTGCAGAGATGCATATCGGAAATCTCTGTTAATAGGAGATTATGGGAAGAACATGTATAAATCAGCCGGAGTACTTTCTGCCAATGCCTGTATACAATGCTAATGCACAGCACTGGGTTCTGGAATTTGCAGCCAAGTCGGAACATTAATACGGGACTTCTAAGTTATCTGAATGCATTGTCAAGCTCGTGATGTTTAGTTTCCAGTATTAGCTATTTTATCGGTATCTGCCAGTGAAGTCTCCTAAGACGGATGCATCAGGCCATGCAATGCAACAGCCAAGAGGTTGCAACTCCGCGGTCGGAGACGTCAGCTGTACTGGTAATTTACACAGGAAGCTTAAAAACACAAAGTAAAGAGAATAGTACCCGCACCCTAATTGCGACAAACTGCACTATCACAAAAAGGCTTGTAACATCCCCCTGAGATTCCTACGATACTTTGTCCCGGCACGAGTACGAGCATTCCACTTTCTCACCGAGGCAGTGGGAGAGCAGAGCTGCCTGTACGCAGCTGTGGGACAGGGGCTGCCGGCCCCAGCCCCGGCCGGAGCAGACGCGGTGCTGCCGGCGATCGAGCGCCGCCCGCCGCGCCCGGGGCTCCCGCCGGGGCTGACAAGGCGCGGCCGCAGCCGGGCGCCCAGGTGGCCTCTCCCTCCTCCTGCACGCAACTTGACGGAGACTTTTTCGCCCCTTATCTGACTTATTAAAAAAAAAAAAA
>VZTF01001716.1:5466562-5574007 GCA_013397755.1 Cnemophilus loriae
AAAGTCCTAATTAACAAAGATCAAGAAAGTCGTAGTATACATTTACCGTAAGGCTGGTTGGTTACCACTTTAATCTCGCAGCTACTCAGACACAGGGATAAACCCGGCGAGGATTAACCAGGTCAGCTATATACAGCCCTGAGAGCAGCTCAGGCTACGCTCCCGCAGAGCAGCGAGGCGAGGACGGCGGGGCAGCCCGCAGCACCCCTCCGCTCGCCCCCAGCGCGGGGAGCCCCCGGGGCCGCGCCTGCCGACCCTCCCAGCCCGGCCCCGGACTCACCCAGCGTCTCCGCCCGCAGCCAGAGCGGGGCCGAGGCTCCGAGCAGCAGCGAGAGCAGCAGCGAGGGGGCGGCCCGCGCCCCCCCGGTGGGGCCCATGGCTCCGGCTCTCGGCGGGGCGGCCAAGGCACAACTTCCCCACTTCCCTCCTGCTCCTTTCTCTTCCTCTCCTCTTCCTCCTCCTCCTTCTCGCTGGGGCGGCTCCGGAGCCAGCCCGCGCTCCCGCGGAGGGAGGCGGCCACCTCCCGGCATCCTTCCCCCCCGCAGGTGTTTCTGCGGAGGCGGAGAAGGGGCCGTGCGGGGCTGCCTCTGGCCCCGTGCCCCGCCGGTGGCCGGGCTGCAGCGCTGCCGCCTCCCGCCTCCCCGGCCTGGGGCTGGGGGTGGAGAGAGGAAACGGGAGAAGGGGAAGCGCCACTATTCCCATTGGGCTGCCGCTCGGGGTATCTCCTCCTCCTGCCTTGGACGGAGGGGCCGGCGCGGCCCCGCCGCCCCCTCCCCTCTCCGAGTGCTGCTTCTCCCACCCACCGCCGCTCTGGGGTGCTGCATCGGGGTCGTGGGGTTTCCCCAAACTCACGCAGCCCCCAGCATCTCCTGCGAGCCCCCGAAGTTGGCAAAGCCATGTACATACCCACATATATATACACACACACTCGTATATACGTGTATGTTTTTGAGGAAACAGGATTATTTTGCCGTTTGCAGTCTAATTCCCTGGCGTCGCTCCCCCTGCCACAGCGAGAAGGGGCGCAGGGACGCCGCAGGGTGTGTGCCCGGGGGCGGACACGAGTGGGGCCGGCGGGCAGCGGAGCCGGACCGGGCAAGCGGGAGCGCCCGGCCCCTTCAGCACAGCTGAGGTCGTGATCGGGCTTCTCGGTCCTGAGGAAGTATCTCCACACAGGTTTGCAAACCGCATGGTTAACCTGTGCCAGATTTTGTGTGTTACAATTATGGGCTGAATTAAATAAGAGTTTGCTAAAGTGTGCTGTGGGCATCTCTGTCTGGGTGGGACCTTGATTGTCCGGCTCTGAAGGAACTTGTGGCACAGGGAGGGTCGCAGATGCACGGTAGGGAAACAGTGCCAAGCAGCCGCAGGAGACCCGAATGTTAAGCAGGCCCCAGTGGTTTGCCTTTTAAAGGTAAGCTGGAGAATGGAAGATGGGCTGTCTGACTCTGTACAGTGTTTTTGGGGATAGGTTGCTGTGAGGCAGGTGGATTCACACTGCTGGCAGGTCAGGAACACTGTGCTGCTATGCTAAAATGACGTCCAGAATTAACTTGTATGTCACAGACAACATTGCTGTATTTTAAATTATGTTAGAAAAAGTCGAGTTTGGTAAACCTTTATTCTAATTGAGCTCTTGTTTTGTAAGTGTTAATGTCTGTTTTTTAACTTTTCAGACACCATATGTGATCAGGCATATTTTTTGCCATGTACCCAGTACATTATATTCTTGGTATATGTATTTAACACACGTCGTTAGTATTTGAGACTTACCCTTCTTTTCAAAGGACAGTTTGAAATCTAGACTAAAATGTTAGATATGGTATAAGGCAGAGAGAGTGTTTGTTAGTGAAGCAGTTTGGTGGTCAGACTAATCCTCACTGGATTTTGCTGACAAATGCTGACATCCTTCTGGTTGAAGGAGGTTGCGATGGGTCACTCTCTTCAAGACTCTGGAGGCGGAGAGACTTTTAAAGAGGAGTGTGTCCATATGAATAAAAGTGGCCTGTTCTTGTACTTGTCTCACAGACTGTCAGTAACAAATCTGTATAAATGAGAGTGATTATGGAGACAAAGGGACCAGAAAGTAAAACTCTGCAACAGCCCTGAGACAGGATTTAAAGACCCCACAGAACTGGTGAAAATATTGTGGTCACAGAAAATAGTTTGTCCAATACCAAATTCTGGTTCAAAACCTACAAATGAGACTCAGCATAAATGGAAACAAGAGGGAGAGAGATGGATAGGATAATACATAAATTGCAAAATATACATCATCTTTGAAAGAGTCGTAGTTGTTGAAAAGCAATGTAACAACATACAAGTGTGCATTGTTTTGTACTAGTCTCAGCAGACAATCAAAACCAGTCAGTCCTACACGGCTTGGTACTGGGAATTATACTGATGTGTATTGCATCAACTGAGATCTAGAGTATATTCGCTAGTAATAGTGTCAGGTTCTAGTTGTATTTTTTAAGGGTTATCATAAATACGGACAGAACAGTCCTGCAGGTCAATCCCAACTAACCTTAGGGATGCAGTGCTGCATTAAACTGGCTTTAGCGAACTTGGGTGATTTAATATGCCAAACACTTTGCCATGGAGCTTGCAGATAACGTCACTAGTGCTGAGCTCTTCACAGAATTTGAGTGGTTGGTAATTGGCAGAGGCAAGTTAGCAGCCTTGGAAGGCCAAAATGGTTTTTGCCCATCACACACCTCTAGGAGGCTCAGAACAAGAGAGAAGGTAGGTTGGGAGACACCATGAAAGGAGGCTTTCATAATCTCCTGGGCGCTGGAGGCTTGGCAGTGCCCTCTGAGACAGAGAGATAATGATTCCATTCACAGTTATTTTTCTTTCAATGATTCGTAGTGAAATGATAAGTTGTGCCCTTGAGACTGGGGCTGTAAAATGTCTGGGAGTGGTATTTGTTTTCCTTTCATGGCTGGAACAGGGGAGCACTGGTGGAGGGAAGGGCATGCAGGCTGCCTTTTCAATCTTCTCACCACCCTGGGCTCAGCTGGAGCTGGTCGTTTGTCCAAGGCCACTTGTTTCCTGTTGCAAAGGTGTAGTGCTCAGGGGAAAGCCCTGCTCCTCTCGCAGGTGTTGGGAGCACAGCTTTCCTATTGACTTCAGCAGGATCATAATAATGCAATCAGTGAAGTAGCTTCTGTATTATTTATTTTGCTATTAAATTCTCATTACTATGCCCTCTCTCTGTCAGTTTTCAACATGCTGTAGGCAAAGAACTTACTGTCATCTTCCAAGATTAAATAATCATTAAGACGAATGAAGTAGTTTATAGCTCTCAAAGTTGCTATTCATAAGGAGGACTTGTGTAACCCTTGTCACATTGCTACACTGGTTCATGTGTACTTTTCCAAATTTCCCTTTGTAGGGCGGAGAGTTAAAACCAGCTTTTAAATAAATATCGTTTTAAATGCAAGTGCTTTGAGTTAAGGCAAAAGATTAGTTCAGAAAGAAGGCATACACTGAGCCTGAGTAATAAGTTGTCACATAGTGGGAGCTTCACAACAGGAAAACTCCCTGCCAAACCACTTCCGACAGCTTAATGCAGCTGATTTTGGTCACTAACACTGACTTAATTTGGAAGAGACCTGATGCACCCAAACACGTAGCTACATTCTAGCATGAGCATGTGCCTTTCCTTTACGGCTAGTTTTCCAAGGGTATGAGTTAGGAGTATTCTATGTGTTTGTTGCAAATGGTATTAACTGAGTTACCTGCAACTAGATAATGTGTCTCATCATTCACCGTATGGATACCTGTACTGTGCAGCCACCTGCAAATGAGCAATTGAGTTTTTACTCCACAGATCTTTGACCTCAGGAGGAACAAACAGCGAGAGAGGACTTCAGGACAAAATCAGCTCAAAACACTTTAGAAGGTGGATGGTCAGTTGTCACTGTTGAGACAGTCACAACGCATACACACACACACACACACACACCAATTGCTCCGAGCAAAAAGTTCCTCATTTGATACTACGTATCCTCTTTTATACAATTTAACTTCATTGGCATTACATGTTCATTTGCTATTGGCTAACTACAATACAATATTATTGGTTGCCTATAACTAACAAGCATTCTTGCTACATATCAGCCTGTTAACTCCTCCTGCAGGTGTTCATCCTCCTTCTGTTGCTTCGTGCTTCTGGTGATATTACAGTTCCCAAGGATATAAACCGAATTCTCAAGGATACAAAGTTATTGTGCCCAAGTTGAGATCTGTGAGACTTTCAGACCAGCTGTGGGTTCCCACAGTCAGTATGGGGACATACCTAGATTTTATATATAGGCTTACACAGTCTCTAGCTTCATGGATTTACTTTCTTGACCTATACTTTTTATATACTGTTGCATAATTGTATATAACACACAGAGAAAGAGCTGCTTCTAAGCAGACCCAAATCATCTGATGAGTCCTTGTGTTCCTCGTGTGATCTTAAACTGGTAGTTTGTCTGGGGCAAGGGGCAGGGGAGGAAGGAAAAACACACCGCAGAGTTCACCTAAGCTTATCTTGCAAGCTTGACACCGTATACATTCTTCCTTTCAAAAGCACCTTGTTCTGTACAGGTTCGAGGAAAAAAAAATAGAAACAAAAAACTTAATTTATACAAAGAGGTTTACGTTTCATCTTAATGGAGCAGTCTTGCTTTTGTGCAGCTAACAGGAAAGTTCCTGTTCTTAGTAAGTGGAAAGCTTTTCCTTTGCATAGAAGAAAGGGGAGAAATTGAAAACACAAGTGAGGTGGAGAGGACCCGAGGTTACAAATTACAAAATGCAAGAACAATTCTAGACATTGAGAGGTATGTTAATCTCTTCATTAGCGGAAGGATAGCTTGCAGATTGAGAGGCCTTTCAGCAGTCTTTATACATGGGCCAGGTTTTGCATTTTCACTGGGGCAAAAGCAAATGGTAGAGTGTATTTACAGGATAAAGCTGAGAACAAAATGCTCTGGTTGCTGAGCTCTGTGTATTCAGGGACTGTGTTCTGCCAGAAGTGTATGTGGTGGTTATATAAAAAAATTCAGAAAATAAAACGTTAAAAAATAAAGTAAAAGCCTGAGATGTGTTTAGATGCAACATTTGTATACACTATATGAGGAGTCCTCTCTGTTAAAAATGATCAGGCTACAGCAAAGTCAGTGCTGCCACGAGGCGGTGGCATGGCTTAGGAAGTTTAGCAAACTCCTTGAGATATACATGAATTATTCTGTGTATGTAGAGTATTTTATGGACACGGTGCTCTATGCTTTGTTTTTTTCTTTGGAATCTAAGGCCTTGCCCATAGAGCAGCACAGATATTTCAGCCTGTATAACACCACCCTCCACTAAGGTCTGCATACCATTAAACCATGAGGAGATGGACTGACCTCCAGGACTCCTCTGGATATTCACCTAACTACTGTTGCAAAAAAAATTGCAATTTACCCATTGTAATTAGAAAAAATCTACCCATTTGTAATAGACTGTGGGACTGTGCCCTCCTTCTCAGAGCCAGCCTGGGTTCTGGTGAAGTTCATGTTAGCAGCTTCCCTCCTTGCTTGATGTAAGCATCCCTCTCCAGGTGTGAAAATGCCCAGGGGGGAAGGAGTCAGTAAGATAACATTTCCACTTTTCGAGTAGTTCTGAGCAAGTAGCTAAGAGAATATCATGGCCGAATGCTTCCTTAGTCCTTTAAGGCAAACATGAGGCAAGAACCAGACAGAAAAAAAATCTTCTGTTAGAAGAAACAGTTTAACTTGCACTACAATAGGTCACTGCCTGCACCCATATGCATGAGTTGGAACCATATAGTGTCGTCATGCAATTACACTGGTAACAAAAATCCCCAGTGGGGAGAGACCATAAATATTCTTAGACCTTAAAAACATGGAAGAAGAAATTACAGGCCATAAATTCTGGGAGAGGAAACTAAACTGCAGCAGGCTTCAAGACTTTTGTCTTTTCAGCAGCAGAGAACTATAGGCCTTGTCTGGGTGGGGGTGATAGCAGGGCTCTTCCCAGCACTGGTAGGGAATGTCTATGGGATAATTGGATGCTAAGAGATAGGCAGCCTCATTCACTTCAATAGCAGCAGTTGGGTGTAACTCTAATGAGAGCCATATAGGGGATGAATGTGCACTTTTCATCACTTTAATTGCTGTAACCTATCCAATCATGTCACCTATTATGATGTAATTATGAGATCAAGTTGAAGACTAATCGTTTGTCCCACTGCCACATATTTTGCAATTTCTTACAGCTGCTTGGTAGTCTTAGGTCATAATTTTTCATACTTTCAAGGAAAAAGAAATAAAGTTGCTAATCGTCTGGATTTTGAAGACAATCAACCAAACATGCTATGCTGCTGTGGAGAAATATGGGGCAGAATGTTCCTTTTCATTTAAACATATTGTTTTAGGGTTGCCTTGAAAAATATTATGATCTAGAGATTCATGACACTCTTTGTCAAAACAGAGCCTACTATTTTATGACTTACTAGTTGGCAGCATCCTTGATCATTGTCAGTGACAAAGCACTCATTGTTTTTTATAGGAGTTTTAAAGAGTTTTTGTGTTTCTGCAAGGTATTAGTCCTCGTACCTTTAAAAAATGTCAAATTTTGCCCATTAATACATATGTAGTATGTAATTTTTAACAGTAGCATGTTTGGGATTTTCAAGAGGGAGTTCACAGCTGAATTTGCACAGTCTGCATTTTTTTCCATGGGAAACAAGTAATCTTAATCATTTACTCATGTTTATGAGGTTGCATTCAAGTAGGACCTAAGAAATTACTTGGGCAAAATATGAAGCAATCCAGTGGTCACTTCCAGGAATAAGCAATTATGTTTGAATCACATGTCTTTTAAATAAAGTTAGCAATTGATCTAGTTATAATCTTTCCCAAAAGGTGTGGAGTAATGGAAGATGAATGCAAGTAAGCAGGGCTTGATCATTTCTAATAGAGAGAGTGTGGCACTTATGTACACTGGAGAGGGCAGTTTATGTGCTGGTTTATTGATCATGATATCCCTGGCTGTACAAGTAAGAGTTAAGAGGGCTGAAAGCAAATATAAGTATGAGCTGAGTGACTGCTTGATTTAAAAGAAATCATCCAGTTTACTCCAGATCTAGCTCGTTTTCCTAATTTCAAGTGTTCATGCCAGGTTGCAGTTTTCTTGCAGGGTATGATATGAACTCAGGCTGAAAGTCTCAGGAGTTGAAAATTAAGACCTTCTTTCTCTTCAGTTCATTTGTTTCAAGAGAGAGGGATGGGAATCATGCTTATTAACTTAGCAATTATGATGTGTGCTCCCTCCCCGCTCCCTGTGCTCTGTTCAGGCCCTGTGGAAGTCTGCACAGAAGTAAGCCAGTTATGCATAGTGGAAGCATAGCTCATAAATCTGCAATAATCATTATGTACGGAGAAAAAGCTTCTTGTGCGACTTTTCTACATAGCGCTGGGCTACTACACCAATGAATCACAAGGTCAAATTCTTGTAATGCATAACTGTCACAGCTGTGGATTACAACTGTATATACAGTTTAAGGATTCACTGTGAATTGCTTTTGAAGCCAGACCATTTATTAAATGTAAAAGCCTGGTCAAATGTAATCTGTCTCTGTAAAAAACTTTTTACCTTTTTGCAAATAATTAGAAAAAATGTGTGTTTGAGTGAATATTTTCTCATATCTTTATTACATTAATTACATTAATTTTGATGTACTATTTGCCTGTTTATGAAATACAAAATATTAGAGCCTGCTTTAGGTTCCTTGTCAAAGATAACTGCACAACAGAAAGTAAGTATAGCATGTTGGTGAACACTCAAATCAGTTTTGAACATTCCTTCTTCATAAGATAATAAAAGATCAATAACTGAGATTTATTATCACCTAAAGTTAGGTTTGTGTGGACAGTATCATTTCTCAGATATTCCTTCCCAAAGCAAGAACTTTTAGCTTTCTTCTGTCTACTTCTTTTCATTAAAGGAACTGAATTCTTAGTTATGTCAGACATGCATACTGGTAGTTGTTCTTGGCCCCAGGGTTTATAAACGGTCCTAAAGGCCTTTTTCCAAATCTGATATACATAGCTGAGCTTGAGTTAGGTCTGCCTCCAAGACTTAAATTCAGCCTGTATTTTAATTTTTTTGCTGTATATCCAGTATGGCATTTGTCCACCAAAATCAGATGTTCTCACCGTCCTTCCCTTGAGCATGATGATGGTTTTGGTGCAGGATGGTGGGGTTGGGCTGACTGTCTATGTGGATTCAGCCCAGGCATTCACCTCCTGTGGGCTGCTCGCCTGCACAGGTAAGGTATGTTACAGCCGGGGCCAGGCATTCACCATGTGAGCAGCTCTGGTACCTAACCTTAGTTTCCAGCTCCTGCTGCCTGGGCATATTGAATTCCCACACTAAGTGCTATCTATTTCATACACATTTGTCTGCAATAGCTTAAAAAGTGTGAGTGAACCCTTCATGGCTTCATTCTCCAGTGGATGAACAGCGCTGAGCATCTGGGAACGAGAAAACCTTCATCTGGCATGACCAACCGTGGCAGAGAACACCTGTTTGTGGCCAAAATCCCTGTAACAACCACCAGCACCCAGCCACAGTTCCTCCTGTGCCCAGAGAAACAGGAAGCTTCACAAAGGAGTTGCCTTGGGATGGTTTGGATTAGCCTGGCACAAACGGATGCAGGATGCACACCCAGAATGCCAAATGGTGAGCACGGTGTTGGTGCAGTCAGCCAGAGCTAAGACTGTTATCAGCTGCTCCAGCCAGGCCAAAACTAGCCCTGGTAATAATTACCCACTCTAGTTCTGCAGTTACCTCTTCTCTTGAGAGAAGACCTGAGTCCCTGCAGTTTCTGACTTTCTCATGCAGCACCCTGCTCATGAGGTATTTATGAGGACTCAGCACCTCTTCAGGGGTTACCATAATCTTTTAGGCTCAGACTGCTGCTATCTACATTTGAATACTGTACCATCTAGGCATTTATAGGTATTTGACTTACTGTTTCAATAAAGATGAGCATGCTATATTAATCAATCAATCATCAGGATGCATGTTAGCATGTAGAACTGTTTTCTAGCTGACTTTGTAGCTTTTACTTGGGAAAGAGACCAATCAAATAGATTTTGATTCATTCTCATGGCATTATCTGATTCCTCTCCCACACTCCCACAAATATGCTCTTGTTATTAGGGATCTAGAGAGGCAAATCCTATCCTCTAAATGAGCAGGAGCAGGAAGTCCGGCTGCTCTTCAGCCTCCTCTCAGTTACAAACCACTCTGGAGCACATGTAGGTAATTTCACATTGGCTTCTGTTGGGTGCAGCCTGGATTTGGTGGACCATGAACATTCACTTACTTCCTTACATCTTATATCCAGTATTTTTTCTTGATGTTCCTTGTTCTATGTTACTGTCCCAGGAATTTTTTTTTGTTGTTTCTTTGATCTGTGGAATTACATTAATGCTATAAAATAGCAAACACTGAGGCAAAGGAAACAAAAACAGCATGACAGAGATACCACTGTCAGAAAATAGTGATAACATTTTAACATTTACAGACAGCCATTCTACCAAGTGAAAGCTAACTTGTTGCTACATAAAGGAAATATTTACAGCTGTTTTGTTTTACTAGTCTTATAAAAGCATACTTATAGACAATTTCTCATATGTATTATATATATCTGAAAAACTTGTGTGAAAATGCAGCAAACTATTTTTACTGGCATACAGACACTGAAGTACATCTACCTGGGCACTCTTTGTGCACCTGGAAACTCCACTAAATTAAACATTACTGCTTAGTAGTCCTGCTTGGGCAGAGTCTCTTTCTTCAGCTTAGTTCTTGGGCCTAATCTAAAGTCCCTTGAAGTTACTGGGGGAGCCTGTGTTGACAGCAGTGCCAAGTGCTCCTTTGGGTCCGTGCTTTCTAGATTCTGATGCTGCAATATTTCAAGATATTGCAGTATCCATAGCTCTTCACTCTGCTCAACTTTTGCAGCTTGCAGAGCAATGGAAGAAAACATGTATCTACACTTCAGCTGTTCAAACTTCACTTAAATTGCTGTTAGGATGGGTATCCACCAGTACACTGGACTGAGAACACAAATGCCCAGGGAGGTTGAAGGATATGATCTTTACTTAATCTGTGGATTACCACAAAAGGGCACATTAACCTTTTTTCAGAGAATAGTCTTTCTCTGGTTTGTAATTTAGTAGAAATCCAAAACATGGCTAGAAAATAAATAACCTCCTCCCCCCTCCAAAAACCCAAAAAACCCACAAAAACAAACCAACAAAAACCAACCAAGCCAGAAGAACCTTCTCAGAAATAATTGTTTTAGTTATTGTTTTGAAATAATTCATTCTCTTATATCCATTTTGATATAGAGATTTCCTCTTTTTAGTGCATCCCTTTCTTCTCTGAGCTCCACTGAGTCCTTCCAGCCTTAGAAAAGGCATATATGTTCTTGTGTTTGTGCATGTAAATAATACTGGAAAAACAATGTACTTTTCATAAACCAATTTATATCTTTAATCTTGGGAGCATTAACATATGAACCTGTATGGCATCCCTTGTTTAATGTTTCTCCTGTCTTAGCCTGCTTTACATTGAGGTAGTGTTTGTCATTGCAGCTTAAGCATGTCATTGTTCTGCAAATCTTTTAGGAGTCCAGATGCACTCACAATTAAAGGCCACCTCTTACCATTTGTGTTATCATAATGCAGAGAGAGGTCACTGCTCTGTTGTGCAAGATCACATTCAAATATGTCATGAGCAGCAGACCCCCGCTCCCCAGGCTTCCCTCTATTAATGGACAATGATGTATCAGACCTAAATTTAGTTAACAATAGCAGCTGTTAGAGTGAAGGCTCAAACCAGCTGGGTCAAAGGGTTCCTTTCTTTGCCTTACTTCCCCTCTTCCTGGAGCTCACCTGATGTTGTGTTGAGCTATTTCAATTTGCTGAGATAGCAGAATATTTTCTTGACAACAAGGTGAATGGCTTTCCGCTGTGCTGGGAACCTGAATTAGCTCAGTAGTGGATCAAAACAGCACCAGAGCTGGTGCAAGGGGGAGAGACTACACTGCTAGGGCAGGGCAGGGCAGGAAAACAGGTCTGGGACTGTGACAGGGCATGTCAGGGCCGATGTCCTTCACAGGTGATGAATCCTCTCTGCATCAGAGTGCACTCTCACTGGCAGTGTGCTGGTGTAGCTCTCTGCTTGTCCCCTCCTTACTCTGGCATCTGCCTGACTTCTTGGTGAAGAAAAGTTCGTCAGGAAGGAAATTTCCCTCAGATGGAAGGAAATTTCCTCAGCAAAAGAAAGTAAAAAGCTGGTTTAAGACCCAAACCACCACCTTGCTGTGATTCTGACAGCACGTCTGTGCCAGCTTGAGAGTCAGCACATATGGCTGTGGGCAGATAATACTTAGGCTGTTTAAAAGCATTGCAATTAATTTAAAATCAATACATCTAAATTCAGGTGACTGCTGCTGCAGTCAGTGAGTTGGCAGACTCAGTTCAGTGGCCTTTTGAGATGCTGAGATGATCCCTCTGGCTCTCAGCTACTGGTCCAGAATGGCAGGGGCTCCCTTGCTCTGGGGTGGCACCTTCCAGCCAGGCTCTGAGGGCACGCCTGGGATCAGCTGTCTCTGCCCAGCTGCACTGGGCTCCCCCATCCACCCGGCAACCAGGGCCCCATGCCAGCCCCCGAAGCCATCGGCCCCTGCCCCAGTGGTGCAACATCAGGGCCACTCTCCAGCCCTGGGCCCACATCCCAATCTTGGCTTCTCCGTTCCCAGGAAGGTGCCTGATGATGGCCCTGGTTGCCCTGCTCTTGGCTAGGGGTGGGATGGGCACTGCCCTGGGAGCCCCGTGCCATGGTGCCTAAATACTGCTAGCCCTGTATCTGGGCACCCTGAAACAGGGAAGGTGTCGCTAGGGACCTGTCTTTAGGGAATGGGACCAAGCCCCACCTTCCACATAACGGGAGTGGGCGCATGGTTGAGGAGCTCAGCAGGGGCTGGCTCCCATCAGGTTGATCTGAATTTGGGGGCTGTGGAGCTGTGCTCAGGACTTCCTCTGCACCAGGAAGAGCAAGCAACATGCTTGTATTAAATCATGGCAGCTGTTGGAATTCCAGAGGGGTTTGAAACCCTTGGAGGACAAAGCCTGAAGTTGACTGGGCTACCTGTGGTGTTGGTGCACGTTGGTGACCTGAGACAAAGTGTTGTCTTGCCCACATCATTTACCTTTTTAGCTGTTATTGCAGATGGAAATGATGTGCTGGGTTACCATCATCAGGATTTCTCCTGATGGTAGATCCCACCTAATTATGGTCTTCCCAGGGAATGTTTCCCTCTCCCTCGGAAAAGAAGGGATGAAGTGTATCTCCAACTGTTTGCAACAAGCCTGTGTTTTAGAGAACATCCTTAATTTTTTCCCCCCTACTATGAGGAGATTTGCTCTTGCTCATGTGGAGAAAGGGATCTACTTTTTCCTGTGGACCAGTGTCAGTGCCTGTACCAGGGGTACTGCTCAGTCAAGGAGAGGAGGATGGGAATTTTTGGGGGAGAAGGACTGGAACTCTAGATACCTACCAAAAGGTTAGTGAGCAGTACATCCAAACAGCAGTCCAGTAACACACTTTCTCAGGTTGGTGATCAAAATGGTCAAATCCAGTCCCTGTTAATTCCTGTCTCCATAGTAGGCACTGTTGCTTCTCAATCTGTAAGAAACTCAGTGCAGATGGGCTTTCTCCTGGATTGCTGGATAAGCAATTTCTTTTTATGGAACTACTGGGACATGAAATGTTCAGGTATCTGGGAATGCCATGGAAACCAGGAGATGTTAGAGGCAGAGACTTTTCTGGGAGATGTTTATGCAAACTGAACATCTGACTGTTCTGAAGATCTTTACAAAGATTATGTAATCTGCACTATTGCTTCTACACCTTTTGTCCTTTTCTCCTAATCTTGATTTTATATCTTCTTACACACTGATCTACATGCTCAGAGCAATAAGTCACTGCCTCTGTGGTATACAGTCTTGTTTCCTTCTGTTTCTCTATAAAACCCTTTGCACATCTTTTCCGTGCAATCCTCTTCAGACATCCTGCATCAGGCCATTTTACACTTACACTGTTGCACTGCCTGCTACTTGTGTATGTTGAAATTTAGTTTTCTTCAAATTTCAGACAACACATTTGATTAGTAATAACCAGGAGATATCTAAGACATAACACTCTTAACAGATCACTAAATAGCTTTGTAAATACCTTGCCAACTTATCCTCTTTAAAGCAATACAAAAATAAGTGCAAACTTTACCTACTAAACAGCAAGGTTTTTATTGTCGCTTTGTGCTCACTGTCTCTCCTAATGATGTGTATGATGATTACAGAAATGTAGTTTAATAAGCCCTAATATATTATTTTTCTTTTAGATTTGAATTTTTTAGTAATAAATTTATAGATCCGTGTTACCCTTTAACATTCCTTATGTTTCCTATCCTGGCCTAGCTTTTACATCTCTTCCTGTTAATCTCCACAGCTCAAATTTGCCTAGTCTGAAATCCATCATTGTGCATCATTTAATGAGACATTTCTCCAGTCATCGTTACTGCAGATCAATAGAAGTAAATCCCTGTCTCCTGACTGGTTTAGCTAAGTATCTCATGCATGACTGTCTTTCCAATTTGATCCAGTTTAACAGTCTGTTTCTCCCCTCCTCCCCAACCCCACTTCTCTAATCTGCAGAGATAGATATAAATCTCGAGCCAGACTCCAGGGGGTTTCTCTTGTATGGCCTTCCCTCTGTTTGTGCACAGCACTCCCTGACCGACTGGCTGCTATTGCCAGACAAACAGCTGTCTTAGCAGTTGCACTAACAAATAAAAGGGGAAGGAGGGAGGCCAGGGCAGTGGAGGGAAGCTTTTTGCCTTTGGGGTCCTTGTTCACTTACTTTACTAGGAAATTCAAAATCTGAAGGGAGCCCATTGCTGGAGGGAAAATGAGAATAATCTATGATCTTTGGAAAAAAGTGAAAATCCATCATCACTAGTGAGTGCTTCGCATCAGCATATCTTTTCAAGATGACCTCCCCAAGACAAAGGAGGTAGAAACTGATAAGTAAAAGCTGAGATTTTCCTTTTCATTGCTCTGCCCTGGAGGCTGGTTCAGGGATTGACCGTCTCTCCTTTCTCACCTCTCCCAGCTTTCCTTCCCATCAAGATAGGACTCGTGAACGGTGGTCTATCTTCAAGGAATTTTTAGTGCTGTGTAACTGGACACAAACAGCCCAGATTAGACACAAACATCTGTGGGCTTTGTGCCCCTGCCTGCCTCCTCAGCCATCCCGCGCCTGTTCAGTTTTTGTTGTCCTGCCGATTCCTGCTGTGTGCTGCCGTTTTGTGAAACTGTGCACAGATGTGTTTAAGTGGCAGCACATAGACAATTGTTCCATTTGATGAGATTTTAGGTGCCTGACTCGAACGTGGGAGGAGATTAAAATTAGACTGCCAGAGTGGATATTATGTTAAGTTGCTTGGCCTACCTTTGTGATGGAGGTTGCTGCCACAAGGGCAGGGATGATGGAACAGCTCCAGGTCTGGGTCAGCTGGGAGCTCACCATTTGAGAGCTTTTGTCCTGTACTATTAAAATAAGCTGAAGTTGCCATCAGTTTATGTTAATGTGTTGGACTGTAACGTTTTGGCAGCCCAGAAGGTGTTTCCCAGCTGATCTTTCTGGCTGTATGTGCAACAGCCAGTGTCTGTGCACAGAGGTGAATGGTAGAGGAGGCTGCCAACCCACCTTGAGCCAACAATTTTAATCTTCTGCTGTAAGTGCAGCAAAGCACTAAAGGTCTGTGTCTTCGATCCTTAGTCTGCTTGTATTATACCGTTCATGTATACACATGCACAGTTGTGTGCATGTTCACTTACAGGAAAGATTTGTCTTTATGAATCATGATAATTTCAGGTATAAAGAAGCTGTTAGTTACTTGCTTTACGGGCAGTAATAATATACATGTTTCTCCTCAAGTTACGATAGCCCTTTTTCACTGCTATCAGGGCTGATCATTTGTCTGTATACAGTTCTATATCTCTTAAAAGAGACTCAAAAGAACTTGAAAGATGAATCCATAGTTTGTAAAGAGCTCTGATATACACTGCTGTCCAGGTAGGGAATTGTGATCAAGTTTTCTTTTCTCTATTTTTCTCTTCATTCACAGTCTTCTCCCTTGCAGCTGTGCTTGTCTGCAAGCACATCTTCCTTGTGCTGGTCTTTGGGATAAAGGAAATGATATTCTGTAAGGAGATCTGTAATATAAAGGACAAGATTTATTAATGATATCTCACAAAATTTGGATCCTTAGTTTCATGTCAGGGTGCAGTGTTATGGAAGGGATGTACTTAAAAATGACCCTTAATGCTTTGTCATTTACAGTTCGTTACATTTACATGTCATTTACATGTCATTTACATTTACAGTTAAAGTTCGGCTTCCAAAGCCCATAAGTACTCTCTTCTTGTAGAATTCCTGAAATTCAGGTTAAAAATCCAACGAGTCAAGTGACCGTTAGTATTTGTTCTCCCAGTGTGTTCAAAAGAAGGTAAAAAAGAAAGGAGATATTTCAGTGTTTTTTTCTTTGAAAGTCGTGGTTTACGGGATGTTACAGTGACACCTGGTGGAAAACAGTGTAGGAAGGTTAAGAAAAATTTCTAGACCATTTGAGTAGTTCGTTTGTATAGTGTCTTTAATGTTACTACTTTATTAACTAGCTGTAATGGTTAGAGCCCATTTGTGCGAGGCGTGTGTGCACTACCCCTATATGAGTATGCAAACGCTCACGGACAAGAATTATCCTCATCAGTAACAGCAAAGCTTTCCAGTTACGAGGGGTTCGTTATGTGTGTTTGGTAGTAACCAAATTTCCTTGTGCGAAAAGCCAAATACTGTTATGTTATTGTTATGGTGCTGTGGACTTTTTCTTCAGACTTTAAGATGCACTTTGATTACATTCCTCACCAGGTTCTTGACCTGGTGGAGTCACTGTCCCTGGAAATGTTCAAGAAACCACGGGACATGGCATTTAGTGCTATGGTTTACTTGGCATGGTGGTGTGCGGTCAAAGGTTGGACTCCGTGATCTTGGAAGTCTTTTCCAACTGTAATGATTCTATGATTCTGTGTTTCTCATCTCTCAATGCTTCTCCCTACACCCTCAAAAAACACCCTAGGCATCCTAACAACTAAATAGTTCCTAAAAAAACCCCAAAACAAATTAAAAAAATATGTTGACTATTTAGATGCCATTAAAAGTTTTTTTTAAAGAAAGTTTGGACTTAGGCGTATTTTTTCACCTACACTACATCTAAATTAGTAATTTAAATCCATGCCAGCCAGCATTCTTAATGCTGAGTGACCACATAGATCAATTGTTGAATTCTCTCTGATTTTGATCTGCATCAGCACTAGCCCAAATAATATCCAGGAACAGTTTGAGATATAGTAAATCTAAGAGCCATTGCCCGTAGGTATTTCAGCTGTGCCTATCCTCTCTTGGATTATGAGAGATCTTTACAGTGTGGATGTGGGTTATGCCGTGCCACTTGCTAGGGTAAAGATGTGGGTACATCGAATTTACTAGTATGGACATAATAGTCCTAGAGACCAAATTGCGAAGGTCTTAAATGTCCTAACTATCCAAAGCTAAAGTTCTTTGCCTCAGGAAGAAGCTACAGCCTCCATCTGTCTGTCACCAGCTTCCTCTTGAGTGTTACTGGTCATGTGAGCTCTGATGAAACTTCTTCAGCCAAGATGAGCTGGATTAGCAGAGAGCTACTATTTAAGCAGTCAGACTAAACTGGCTTATTTTGGCTGGATCTAAGGAGCTCCCTCTTGAGCAGCTTTGCTTATGGGCTGGAGTGGGGGCAGCATCCTTCTGGAGTGGAGAAGTGACAAGCAATTTGGGCAGTAATTCCCCCACACCTGTGTAGCTGAAAGCCCTTAGCTGAAAGCAAATCTCACTCTAGATGGGCCTTACTCTTATCCGGGTGTTCCTTTGAGTAGTGGTGAGGAGACTGAGATAATGCACAAGGAAACCCCCAAGTGCTTCCTGAGGCAACTGGAAGAAAAGGAGGGAACCTGGTCCTAAAAGCCTTTCCTTCCTCAGACCACCTTTGAGCCATGTGCTTCCCAATATTTGTTGTCTGTCTCCAACCTGGCTTTCCCCTTCCTCCTGCCTTAGTGCATTCACTTCTTTCACTGCGTGGGCAGAACAGCACAAGGGATTGTACTAGAGCCTGAGCCAGAACAAACCAGCATTAGGTTAATGCCAACCAGTTCACCTCTGCTGTTGCTGGGTTAGTGTTAACCAGGTTCTCAGCCTGTTTTATTGCATGACTGCAGAAATGTTTGCTTGGCAAGTGAATGGAGCTTGGAAAGGTATGGTGGTAAAGCAGATACCCTTTCTAAGCAGCAGTAACAGGATGTGCCAGCCTCAACTGATCATCAAAATGCGATATTATTTATAAAGTAGCACGTTTGATTTATAATGAGTAATACACATGCACAAAATGACATAGCATTGGTATACATATACATATACATGTGTGTGTGTGTAAGCTAGATCGGTTTTCTACTGCAGAATTACTCTGTAGATAGCTCTGCTGGTACAGCACAGATGTGCCACAGACCAAGACCTGGATGCCTGGATGTGTCTTAAGCTTGACTTTCTTTAATGTGAGTCTTCAACTTTATGCAGGACTCTTCACCACTCTTTAAATTGGACACAAGTATCAGCTTCAATTTTCTTCCATGATATGGATGCAAACTTACTAGTACAATTGTGCCTCCTCATCTAGAGAGCCACTTGCAAATTGGCTCTGGTTAGTTTGTGTCTAGATTGCATCTGAAGGCAGACACGGGTCTATTCTGAGTGGTATTTTGATGTGGAAATGGAACATTTGGAAACAGTCATTCAAATAAAGAATCAATTAAAAATTTTTGCCATGTCTGATATGACCAATGGTGTTCTAACAAAGTTATTCATCACCAACAAATTTTCTTAGTTGCATCCATGTACAAATATTTAGAAATAGCTTAATGTAGTCAAAATCAACATTAGGCCATTTTTTCTCCACTGTTTCCCTGTTTCTATGTGGCTCGGAGCACCTGATTAATAGCATTGCACTTAGTTTCCTTTTTACGTTAATGATATTTGTGTAAGCGGATACATTGACTTTCATTGGTCAACTCTTTTGTTTCAGTGGCTTAATAAGAAACTATGAAATAGAGGTTGCGTAAGTTCAAGACAAGTGCTCCAGGAAGCTGAGAAGCTGTTGGAGGAGCGGAGTGTAAACAAGGGTTCAAAAAATATTTTAATGATCTGACATGGAGAAATTTCACAGTCACATCTCCATCGCCTAGACTAAAAGGAGTTTGTATGGCCAAGTCAAGGGAAGAGTCGGATTAACAGATGAAATAGTTTAAGTTATGAAGAACGCTTGCCTCTGGGTTTTCCAGCTAAAAAGGCTTGTTGCTTTTTACTGTCTATGGATTTCTGCAGTGTACTGTGCTTTCTCGTGGAATTGTCAAAACTTATGTACAAGTAACCTGGTAAGTTTTCAAAACCTGTACCTAATCTTTTGAAATACAGATTGTTGTTAGCACCATAAGAACTTCATATTACATGTCAGCATTTTCAAAATTATTCTAAACAATGTGTTTTACTGAGAGCAGAGTTTGAGAACTAATGTTTAACATTTGAATTTGTGGAATCTGGTAAGGGAAAAATCCCACTACTCTGACTGCATACAATTACAAAAAATGCTAAAGACCCTGGAGGGTGGGGAAGATAAACTTTTATTCTTTCAGTTCATTCACTTTACTTATTCATTTTGGTCTAGTCCAAGGCTTTTCTTATATAATCGAGGAAAACTGTAAAGTCACAAGAAATTTTCTGGGAATCTGTGACACACACAGCTATCCTGAACTTAGTTGCAGCTTAAGTTTTAATTTAGCTGGTTTAAATTGTGAGTAATTCTGTCAGCATTAAAATCAGTGGTCAAATCCTTAGTTTTATACTTTCTTAATATTCCTTTGAATAGTGTGTGGAATTTATTATTTTTCCTTCTACGAATGTAAGACAAAGCTAAGCAAAACCTCTGAAATCTAGACAATTATTCTGCCTTCAGGAGTTGCCTCCTTGCTTCTATTTGCCAGAAAGGTTGATGTGGTTTAGAGCACTGTGTATCTTTGCTTTGTAGAAAGGACATTTTTTGTGTTGGTGCTAACTGTGGAAACCTGCTGCAGAGAGCTATCACCTGCTCTATTTTATTTCATACACTTGCCTGACAGTTTCTTTAAAACTATTTGGAACTATTCCACCAGTGAAAGAGTTAATTGCCTTCCCTGATGGAAGCCTATCATGCAATGATAACTTTAATGGGGAACCTTTGATTTGAGTTTAAATTAATTCAGAATAAGAAATAAATTGCTCTTCCTTTCAGCTTTGAAAGACAGGAAAATCACATTTATGTTCAGTGAATGTATTGAAAGTATTGATTCAGATGAGAAAAATGTAATCTTCGAGTCTGAGAGTTGTAGATCTTCTTTTTCTCCTCTGGTCTACTTGTTGTGTTAGATTCTTTTTTGTGACAACTTTGGTTCTCACTATAGTCACGGTGTGCCCAGCATGCTGAAAATGTCTTCCTGCGAATTGTTTTATTAAGGCTGCTCTTACCTGGTTTCAGGTCAAAAATTTAAGAGCTGCTATTCATCTTCTCTAAGGTTTTTGCATTCATCCTCAAATCTTTTGCACTTCAGTGACACTGATAGGTTTTGCACACTTTGAATGATGTGAAAAAACAGGCAGTTCACTGGAGAGCAGTTCTGGCAGGAGAAGAAGGGTGGTGGCGATCACCATATGGCTGCATAAAACTCCTTCAGAAGGTGCCCAGACAAAAGGCATTTAGCTTGAAGGAAGGTCTTTCCCAAGTGGTCAAAGCCACTTGGCTTTGTCATTTAAGCCCAACATATTTGTGAAGCATTTGTTATTGACTCAGTGAACCAGAATGGGGAGGTAAGAGCCAAATTCCTACCTCAGATAATTTGATCAACACCAACTGATTCTGCCATGTATTTGTTTGATGGTATCTCTGAAATTAGTCTCAAGCAAGAAGCTACTGGTGTGTCAAAAATAAATTTCTCCAGATGAGGAAGCATCAGCCAAAGAAAATTTGATTTACAAGAAGTCAATGATTTAATGTGTTTTAATGAAAGAATTTTGGGGAAATATTTTGATTATTTTAAAAAGTGATGTATTTTCCTATAGGAAGGAGAACTTGGAATTACTAACCTTTGCAATGTTAGTGACGTCACTGGAGCGGTGAGTAATGGTTTACTTTGTTAATTATCGACATTTTATGTTCCTGCTATTTGAATACAATGGGTACAATGATCATATTTTCAAAGGCTTCATGAAAATGTGCACAGTTGCCTATCTAGAATAAGTCACTAAGATGAGTGGGTAGATTTGGTTCAAATTGTTAGAGACATGGCTATATTTTTTATTTAAAGAAGATGTGGAAAGGGTGATGATCTCTGCTGTGAGTTATGTTCAATATTTGTGATCTACAAATTTCATAACCTCTCATTTTTGAGACAATAAGTAAAAACTAGTGTTGCCTCTAACATGCAGATCATTAGGACTGTCTTACTCAGTTACCTCTGTACAGTTGTTATTTCATTTTCTCAGTGATTCAATGTAAGAAAACTCATAATTGTTCAACATTTAGAGTTCTCTAGGACTTCAAATGGTTGTGTCTGTCATGGGGGCTTAACCTGAGCTTTCCATAGAAGCATTCTTGGAGGACTTTAGCTGATTTTCTAATTCAGACTGCAAGTGCAATTCAAGCTGGTGGTGATAAATAACATGGAGAATAAAAATTTTCAGCTCCCCTGAAGTTGCTGACTAGAGCTTAAAGACCAACTGGCAAAAAAAAGATAGAAGGATAAAGGTATGCATGCAGGATGATAAGCATGGCTGGAACCAGTGGAGAAACAGATGAAGAGCACTACAGTGGGGTTTTTGCAAATTATGTAAAAAGAAGCAGCAGCGCATGCCCAAAGAAAAAGCTCAAAGAGAGGTCACCTTTAATATTGAAGCATTCAGTGAATATAGCCACCAGAGATCCCTCTTGACAAACCTTCAGGACCATAACAGGACTTCTAGTAGGAGGCACATACACGGAAATTAGTTCTAGGAAAGTGACGTTTATGTATTAGATAGGAAACACATTTTAACAGATATGTATGATTATAGTGGATAGAAACTTCATTGTAAAGCCTCACAATACACACAGAAATAAGGAGATGTCCTTGTGTGTGTCCTGCACAGATAAAGAATGCCTGCTTTCTAGTGCTTCAGATTGTGTTAGAAAGTTTATTCCTGCCAATTTCAGTATCAGTGATTATACATATACTTTGAAGAGTGGTAGAGAACTCAGTCTTCAATATTTTCCACAGAGCTAGTGGCAAGCAGCCTCTCAGCACTTGGTATCTAGTAAGGCTGGGCTATTTATGATAGTGGGACCACAAAAGTCTGTGTTGTCGTGACAATCCATTGCAAGGTTGACTCAGCTGTTTAAGTTACTGTGTATCTTTGCTCAGTGTTATCAAGCCTTCACTATATTTTCCATGAGGCTTTGCAACACTCAGTATCAGAATCTTCTGCTTCTTAAGTCGTTCCAGCTTCCCTTTAAAAAGCAAAACCTTCACAACCACTAGGAAATAGATGGGAAAGCACAAACAAGAAAGGTCCAACATCAAAACTGAATGACATAATATTTATTACTTCTCTGAAAACTCATGGTTTTAAAGCCAATGCCTATTGGAGAGCCTGTGTGGGAGGGCTTGTGCTGAACAGATTTCCTCTGTTTTGCTGTCCTGCATACTGCATATCTGCTGCTTCTGCTCACAGAAAAAGTGGTAAAATAAAGCTGGGAGGGTGGGAGCGCTGGCCACATCATAGCCGACTGAGTAAACTCATTCCCAGAACAAGACTGAATTTATTTTGCTTTCTATTTGGTTTTACATTGAGAAGGGCACTATACAACATAACTCTCTTACTGTAGGATCTGAGTACTTATAATACCCATATGTACCTTTAATGTACCACTAGTGCTGGGGTATCCTTTGCCTCTAGAACTCTGCTTTCAAAGTCACTTTTAAAGCCATCTTCTGTCTTTGCAGTGTACACAGGGATGTCAGTTTTGGAATGCAACCGTGCAAACCGACTGTCCGCTGAAATGTGTGAGTATTACCTGAGCTTTGGCTCTCCAGCACTTGTCTCCAGACCACTGAGTACCTTATTTAACAGCAGACATTCAAAATCCAGTCAGAGCAGTGTTTCTGTGTAAAGACGTGATGTCTATATTTTCTCTCGGTTCCTCATAAATTCTGTTTTGGGAAGTTAATAATTCTTGCTATGCAAGTTGCCTGTAATATCAAAAGTTTTCATTGCATTCGTCAGAATGTATGGGTACTTTATGGTTTATTAAGCTCAACACAGATTTTTAGACAGTGAGAATGCACTAGTGCTTTTCAGGATTTTACTCTACCGGACTGTCTCAGAGTTGCATGCAGATGTAAATGAAGCATATGGCCTTCAGTAGACTGATTTCTTGTTTTTACTAAACCACCTGGATGAGAACTAGCGTTGGTCTGGGATAACTGCCATGAGAGCTTTTAAACTGCTCATTTTTCTGCATCTCTTGAACACCTGAACCTCATTCAACCTTAGCATCATTCTAATGTTGACTTTCTGTTTTTTCAAGTGTGGGTTTTCCTTCTTTAATTATTTGCCAGTGATAAGGACTTGTAATGTACTTTCAGTAAGAAATTCTAATTAATTTGTATTATATGTTTGAAATACTCTGTGATTATATTTATGCTAACCCTACATTTTATTAATTTGTTTCCTGGCAGAACGAGACATACACTAGAGCATGTGAGGTAAGTTAAATTCCATCAGAGCAATACAGAAAAATCACTATTTCAGTGATTGCTATGTCCACAGAGTGCTAAGAAATACAATGTAGATACATAAACTTATCAATCCAGGTCTAATTGTTTTGTAGTCCCTAAAGCTGAAGAATGAGTTACGTACCTTTTCAGCATGGTGCCCAAGGACAGGTTTGCATTAAAAACTGCTGTGTGACAAAGAACCTTGCTGTAAAGAAAGCAGACTAATCTCAGTATTATGAAACAGGACAGACCTATGTAAACCATGTTCTACACCCTCACAAGAGTGTTGTTCATCCAGTTTTTCATTAATTCCACCGAAAACTATCCAGAGAGAATGCTTATTAAGACTGGTATGATACCAGCTTAGCGAGAAGTGGAAACAAAGAGTGGGAGCTAGAAAAATCTCTTGACTGGATAGAGAGTCTAAATGAAATAAAATGCAATTCAGTAAGGGGCAACATGTGGCTCTTTAGAAAGAGATCTCAAATAGGGAGTGCCTGTCTGTGCTGTGGGTGGAGTGGTGTTCACAGTGATGAGTATGGGTCAACAAAGTGCTGGCAAAGATATGGGCCCTTTCAGCATGATCATAGAGTGCAGGATAGGATAGGATGGGGATGAGATGGTTGAAAGATTGTGTTTGGCACTGTTGAGATGTCAGGATGAAGGCTGTTCCCAGATGGGGGCAACACATTTCAAGGAGGTGATGGAGGAGTTGGAGAGAGTCACGAGTAGAATACAAACCCATTGGCAACCTGGAAATTTGATTGAAAGGATTTTTTTTTCCTTTTTTTCTTTTTTTTTTTTAATGCTTTTTAGTCTATCAAATTGTGATGATGGCAAAGGTTTACTAATGCACTAAATGGTGGTTTTGGAGTGTAGGAACAGTCCAAGAAGTAACCAAATTACTTTTGTAGAAACATGAAATGAGTATGGGGGTTTTGTCACTTTTGTGTTGGGATTTTTTTTTTGCCTGTCTGGTCACACAATATGCCAGTTAAATGTGCTGACTCTGCAAGGGCTTTTTTGGGTTTATCTTTCCATTGGATCAGCTGACTGACTTGACTACCCACATGTCAGGCATGAACTGTGTCACTGCATCTGGAGGAACAGGTCACTGCAGTCTTCAGAGCAAAGGAGTGGGATTAAGAGTGTGACTTTTTCTTTAGCTCAATTCTGTTGTGTGAATACACCTTGGGACTGAAGTCTGGTAGTATTTCTCCTTTCACCTAGGAACAGGGGATTGCCACTGAATTTCATGGGAATATTCACAAGAAAAGACATCAGACTGTGGCTTATACAAGGACGTTGCTGATGGATGGAGAAAATACGAGGATTTATTGTTTTCAAGTAGAGCAGATGGCAAATTTCCCTCAAAATTTAAGACTAGGAGCTTTAGCAATCCTCTTACCTCAAGCAAAAATTGGATTTATGGTTCAGCCTCAGACAAAGATCAGAAGAAAGAATAACGCAACAAAAAAAAAGTGTTCAGAAATACCTATGTTAAGTGAGGCAGAAGGCACTGTGAGTCAGCATGTAATCTGGGGACACTAGCCCTTAAAACAAATAAATATTAGTCATAAATGAAAGCTCCAGTGTACAGTTGGTAACTTATGTCTGCTAATACCTGAATCTTCACCTGCTAACGGTGGTGATAATTTACCTGGAAGTATTTTATTTCTTTGAATATGAAAATATTGGAAAAAAAATTTAAGTGCTTGCACTTGGCACTGAATGTCTAGATGTGAGATAATGTATATAGGAATATACAGCTAAGCAAGTTTTCAAATCTATCTCAATTCCAACTGTGTTGTCTGAAATAACATGTCCTATCAGTTTCCATTGCGCGCTGGAAGCATGTTTCCTCAAATCATAGGAAGAGCAATTAAAAAACTTTCCTCACTTGCCATAATGAATTGCTTCTGAATGACCTAAAGGTTAATTATCACTTGGAAGTTTGCTGCTGTATGGAGCAAACTTCCAGATTTTAAAGGCTGAATGAAACTGCAGAATAAAATGAGCCCAAAAAACGTCCTGCCTAGAAAAGCTCAAATAACAGCTTCTCAACAGTTTTGGATTTCTGGGAGACTCGGTCTTGCATGTCATTTTAAAGCTATTGAGACCCACACAGAACATGTTTCTACTTCTTCTTAAGTTCTCTACATAAAAAGCAGGATGACACTATATCTATCTTCCCCACCTGAACTCAAAGGGCGTGTTCCTAGGATGTGAGTGTGGAGCTCACTGCCCTAGGGTATTTGTTATGTTTGTAGCTTGTAGGCACAGCTGTAACAGAAGGAGTAGCTGCTGAAAACGAAGTGTGCATTAGGCATGGCTGGTCTTAAAAATCGCTGATTTCAGCTATTTTGAAAATTCACTGGAAATACATTGTAAAAATGTGCCTCATTCATAGGGAATACGCGAAGCAGGAAAGAGTGAAATGCAACATGTGGAATTATATTACTAACTAGTCAAAAACCTTGTCTTCCTAACTCCGTGGTCGTCACTGAAGTCTATTTCCAACTTTAATGTAGCCCAGCGTTCATGCTTTACACAAAGAGACAGTGTGTAAGGAGGAAACCTTTAATTCAGGGCCCAGTGAATTAATGAAAAGGCTCTCAAGAAAATCTTTGGAGTGAGTTCATGGTACTGCTATTTTTTAGATTTAATGTAATTATTTCCACAGGGTTTGTGTGTATGCAAAATGTCCACAGAATTTGTATGTATTTAAAATTGTCTGCATGATTCTGGAAGGAAGTTTGCCTTTACACAAAGCTAACCAGTGAGTTCTGTGCCCTACACAGGCAGTTTCCTGTAAGTTTGGCTGTAGCCGTGCAGAGGATGCATATGGAGTTGAAGCACTGAGTAAGTCTGAATAGAGTCCTGTGTCCAATTGACAGTCTGATAAATTCATAGTCTTGTTCTATGATCTGGATTTTTTTAAAAAACAGGAATGTCTTGAGTATTTTCATTAGTCAGAAAACTACCACTCTTCTTTTTTCTTTTAAAAAATACACTGTAATTTATCTTGGAGTAAACCATTTTTCCCTCCCTTTCATGGACATAAGATTTTTTTCAGTCCAGTCTGAACTATTTAAGATGATACCTTGGGCCAATACAGTGCTATTGAAATAGTCCCCTTAAAAATCTTTTCAGAAGTCTCCCATGCCTTCTCTATGTTCCTATTCAGAAAAATTTTACTAAGCAGCTCTAATTAAAAATGCATTTACACAAGTATGGGGTTGTAGTCACAACTGCTCACATTCAACCTGGCACATTTCTGTCTGACTTATCAAACTGTCTTTAAAATGCCATGCAAGTTACTTGGCAACATTTTCAATATATTCTTTTATATGTTTTTATGGGCTTCACAGCTTTTAGGTGTGTGAGGTAACAGGTTTTTACCTTTGAGATGCAGTGATTGCCATGAAAGATTTTTTCTTACTGTTGTATTGTATTTTCCCCTCAGACTATTTGAACAAACCTAGTGCACCATTTGCATCTGCCATTGGAAACTGCAGTGTCACGTTGGGGTGGAAGGCAGCTAACATCTCTGGGGTGAAATATATTATCCAGTGGAAGTTCAATAAGCTCCCTGGTGACTGGAGGTACACAGAGGTAAGGGAATACACTTTCCTTTACTTTGCAAGGAAATTGGCTCTTCTCTTAGTTTTTTGGGGATTTTTTTTGAAAAATATTGAGTAATATGTTAGGTACATGAAAGGGATTTTCAAAATCATGAGTGGCACAGAGAAGCTGAGAAGCGGTGGATTGTTCCCCATTTCCTCCAACATAGGAACTAGGGACCTTGATGGAAACTAGCAGGTAGCAGGTTCAAAACTAGCAAAATGTATTTCCTCACTGAATGGGTAGTTGAAATGTTCAGCTGCTTCCTGGCACATGTGGATGTTAAATTGCTAAATTTAAACTCCTGAATATTAAAACTGCTAAAATTACTAAATCGGGTTTGAAAAGTGACTGGAAAAATTAGCGGAAGAAAAGATCAAATTCTACTAAATGCAAATATTCCCATTGTTTCATGTTGAGCCATGCTTGTGAAATGCCAGTGAGAATATTCAGAAGTACGGCTGTAGGCTTTCTTTCCTTTTCTTTTTTTTTTTTAATATCTTTCCCTAGAGAATTTTTTTTGGTTCTTGTCAAAGCACAATACTTGGCTAGAAAGACCTTTGTTCTGACTCAGTAGAATTATTCTCATAATTTGTTCTTTTGCGTCAGCTGTACAGTTGTTATCTTGCCATCATTTCTATTGGGCCAATTTACAGAGCATGACAAGTTGGTGCCACAGATCAAAGGTAAAGATAATTTGCTAAGCAGGAAGTTCTTCTGAATGAATCATTGATGAAATAATGGGGAGCAATTACTTCAGACAATAAATATTTCAGTGTAACTAGGAGCCTTTGTATCTTAAACATGTAGTATACGTTTAAAATACATTGCTTGTAATATGCTACTGTTTTAGCTTTTTTTTTTTTTTTCTTAAAATTTACTATTATATTGCATCCATCCTTTGATCCATCTGCTCATTGTTGAGATCTGGTGACATGTTCTGAGGAAAAGAGAAGAGAAAAAGCTCTGAAAAGGTGGAAAATCAAAGCCTATGCTGAAAATAACTTTCAGAATTCCCTCTTAATTAAACTGAGGGTGCTGAACTTTTTTATCCTGAAATATGTATGTTGTTGTATGAGACCTCTTTTGCCCTCATAACATCCTACATAGCATCTGCAGCTGGAGGAAGGAAAAGCCCAATTGTGTTTGTGCATTAATCTAGATAGTATCTGAAACTGCATATACCGTCAAAGACCTTCAAGCCTTCACAGAATACGTGTTTCAAGTAGTTTGGATCATTACATCTCAGCTGCTGCTCCATTCCCCACCTAGTCCCAGCTACCGGACACACGCTTTTGGAGGTAATGAATTGAACTATTAATTGCATCTTTCAGGATCTTGAAAGAAACTTTGGGTTTCTTTGTTGTTTCTTTGGCAGAAAACATTGGTGCCTAATCTTCAGAACCGTGTGTGTGTGTTGTCTCTTGGGTAGCTGCAGAAGACCAAACTAAAAAACTACAGATTCTCTTTGTTTGAACTAGAAGATTTAGAGCTTTTCCCTGCTTTTGGTTTTAAAAGCAAGCACGGAAAAGTACATGGTCAAAATTGTGAGGGCACATGGGATACTTTTGTACATGATTATGCATGTATTTGATTGAAACACAGTCCTGTTTTCCTGGACATTGGAAAAAAAGTGAACTGTTGCTGAAATGTTAATTGTCCCTGAAAATATTTATTGGTGTATAAATGAATTAACAGGTGTGACACCTAAAAACTTATTTAAAAAATGAAAAACAATTAATGTCTTAATCAAATATTGGAGTCATGTATTTCTGTCTTACAGTTCCTACAACAGCTCCTGTTATTAAAGACATTCAGAGTTCAAGTCCAAACACTGTTGAAGTTAGTTGGTCTCCACCACTTTTTCCAAACGGATTGGTTATCGGATATAACTTGCTCCTGACCAGTGAGAATCATGAACTGCTGAGAGCCTCCAGAGGGCTCAGCTTTCAGTTCTACTCCACCTTCCCAAACACCACTTACAGGTACAAAAAGAAAAGATAGCCAGCGTGGCCAGGTATGCGGTCACACTTCTTGCCCGGATAGCACAGAGTATTCCTTCATACCACTTTTGCACAATTATGCAGTTTACTTGCATTCTTGCCAAGAGCAAGGGCACCTTCCTTGAGGTAACAGAGTTATCCCAGATAACTTGGCTGCTTTTGCAGAAGTCAGATGGTAAGGAAGGAAAAGCAGTTTGATATAGGACTGGGAGGATGCATTTTCTTAGCTGGTGTTTTCAGTTTTTTCAGTCTTGTGTGGCGTGTATTTAGTATAGCAGGAGAAAGATAGAGCAGTCTTCTCTAGTCTTTCAAGCGTCTGGAAAAATTCCTTCATTTTTATTAAATGGAAAGGTCTGCATTCTGCTTGCACTGGTAGACAGAGATGTTCCTTTGAAATGAAGCTGAGTTGTTCTTCTGAGTCTGAAAAACTATTCTGAATTTAAATTTAGAAGATTCTGTTGTTGTTCTGCCTTTGGGCAATTCAGACTTTGGTTAGTTTTGTTTTTATTCTAAATTTCCCTGGAACATTATATTTAAATGGGCATTTTCTGAAAGTGAAGCATTTCTGTAGCAGCTTCCCTACTTGATAAAGTGTTTCTCAGGCAATCTTTCAAAAGAAACCAGCAAGCCAAAACCTGTCTCTTTGGTGTACCATAGGTTCAGTATTGTGGCAGTTAATGAGGTTGGTGCTGGACCGCCTGCCGAAGCCAACATCACAACCCCGGCATCCAAAGGTACAAGAGTAGCAGAGTCCTTATCACGGTCTGTTCCTGGGGACAAACTCACATTCCTTGGCCTGCCATGGACCTGGCAGAAGAGACGAATGTTTAGACAGTGAACATGTCGAGGAGTTGTAACACTGAGGAGTCAACTGCACATCAGAGAGGGTCCTGTTCTTCAGCTGTAGACATTATGAGGCTGCACAGCATGGGAATGGCCTGTGAAGCTGGTAGGACCAAACCGATTTGGCCTGAATTGTATCACAAATGGAAAACACCACAGTGGTCTGAGGTGGCGGCTGAAAAAAACTATTCCATTTTCTAGATGAGATTTTAACAGCTGTCAAACAAATGTATTTCTTCTAATCATATTAAATACTTAATATGAAACTATTTTGTCAAAAATTTGCAGTTATCTCAAGCCAAATAGGTGAAATCATACTAATATTTTTTGCTCTTTCATGGAGGTATTTATTTTACTATATCGAATAATTAATTTTGAAAGTAATGATGCACTATAGCTATTACTCAAAGAATTGAAGAATTATTAAATAATTGGCAGAGAAAAATGCATGTTGAGATAGAACACAAATAAGAGTGATATCGATGTTACCAAAATGTTCTTTTAAAAAAGGAAATAAAAGACTCTTCCCTTTTCATGACTAGATTCAGTTGTCAAACACCTGGAAATGCTTCAGCCTTATGAAAACACTTCAGGACTGTCTCTGAATTGCCAGTTTGCTGCTATTGGTTAGAGAAACTGAACTTGCTTCTCTAGTGCTTTTTAAAATATGACTTCTTTTTTTCTGTGTAATAGCTCAGAGACACTGATACATCCTTACTTGATGACTCCACAGAGGTTTGCTCTAGAGTTGGCTGACCCTGAGACATAAGTATTTGTGTCATTTTTGAAAAGTCTGGACTGTGTTCACTATGTCAATCCAATTGCCAAGCAGTTAATTTAAGGTAGAAAACAAACAAACAAACCCTATCGCCCCCACAACCCACACCTCATGGCGGTGGGGAACCACCCCACTCCCCTTACTAGTCATCACGTAAAATTTCAGTTGTTTCCCCCTGAATTGCACAGGCACGTGCTTTCTCTCTGTGCTAAACGCAAACAGGAGCAGCCCTTCCTCATGTGTCATGTCCAGAAATGGTGTTACTGTATCAGGTACAGAGCTGTGTAGGTCTGAGCCCTGAGAAGAGCCAGGAAAAGAATCTGATTGCTGCTGTAAATTGCAAGAAATGTTACTTGGAAAGAGATAAATAGGTAATATTGGCCTCTTGTACTCTGCTCTGAAGGCTTCATTATTGAAATTACTCACAGTGTGTGAAATACATGCATTACGTGAGAAATACATGCAGCTAAATCTATGCAGATTATCTGGGAATAAATTAAGACAGCATTTGATCACAGTTTTGTGATATCCATATGAGGAAATGATATCTGATTGCAGACAGCTGCTTAAACTGGAGAGGAGAAAAAAAAGGGAAGGATTTTCTGCTGATGGAAATTAGCCAAAATCATACTCAAAATAATACAACACCTTTAAAAAAGAAGGTAACAATCAGTTTAGCAGGGTGTGTGCTAGATTTCCAAGGATCTGAGATTCAGAAGAGAGGCAAGCTATCTTTCCCAGAGCTATGCATAGCCCAGACAAAAGGTATGGATTTGCTGCACAGCTTTTGATGTAAATTACTTGGGACTTTATAAGCATGAAGTAAGTTTATGTGACCAAAACTATCCTTGTTGACTTTAAATTCTGTAACTTGATTAGAAAAAAAATTTAGCAAGTTTATCACATTTGAAGTAGACAATATTATCCCATTATCATCTTTTTCTGTAAAAGATACTTGTTTCTTGAATAAGTCACTAATCATGATAAACAAATACATGAAATAAACATACTTGCCTTGCTTTTCTCCAGCTCTTTGGGATAATATTCTAGTTTAACTGGGGTTTTCAAAGAAGAGCAGAGGGGGTAAATATCCTATTTCTGCCGGATCTTGAAGTCACATGCATGTCTTAGTGTCTTCATTTCCGCGAGTCAGAGTAAGGCTTTATTTGCTCCAGCTTACTTTCCCTCACTAGGGGAATTGATTGACTCCTGACTATTGTTGCAGGAAATGATGGTGTGAAATTCACACATGAATAACTCCATACACTTTCAACACTCAGTTTAAGTTTTGGTCTGTCACTGTAATGTAAGAATATATTCATACATACATACATACGTATGTGTACATATGTATATGCATGTCTATTAATGATGTATCTGAGTTAGCACCATGCTGTGGTCATCTAAATTCTGAATTTTTCTGTTTGCTAGTTAAGGAAAAAGCAGCATGGCTCTTCCTATCCAGAAAAGAGTCTTTAAGGAAGAGATACACAGAACATTTCCTCGAAGCCGCTCAGTGCCTGCCAAGTGGTACTATGCACCACAACATCACAGGTAAAATCAGATTGGACTCTCTCCTTTTCTGTCAAGTGAGACTAAGACCTCTTTTCACTAAGGACAGAATAGCTTGAGACAGTATCTAGTCTCCCTTTATAGTCAATCAGGAGTAATAGGAACTTTCAGGACATGATTTGATGTATTTGAAGTGACAGGAGCTAGGAAAAGATGAATTGTTTTCCGAGTGCCACTTTTTCTTCTCTGTATCTAGGCAGCTGGTTCATTTTTTATATTGCCCCTAAATTGAGGGAAGATGAATCCACGTTTCCCCACGATTAATATCTATTTTTTCTCAGCATGAATATGGGGAAATGAAGTGGTTCAAACTTCTGAATAAAATAATGCCAAGTGTTAAAAGATAGTGCTAGTGTGTTTGCATACTAATGAGGCATTTAGTAGCCAAAGTCACTAGATAACCAAGTTATCTCAAATTACTCACCACTCTAATGTTTCTTATCTACACTGGTCCTTGGTGACAGTGTGGAAATCCGAGTTTATCTACCAAATTTCACAGAGCCACAAAGACTCCAGAGAAAGAGTGTTGCCCCTGACTAAATAGCGTTTGGTAATGCAGAGGTGTCACAGATTATCTCAAGCTTGAATTCTAGAGTGAATGGTGCTTTGTGAGGAGATGCCAGTTGAATCTGTTTGACCTGTAGAGGGGCAATCAGTGTCAGTTTGCGTATTACACGTCCTCTCTTTGATTATCTTTCTGAAGGGCAATTCTTCATAATAATGTCACTTACACAGCAAATGGAAATGTTTCCTTATTATCTGAAAGAAGACTAGAAGTAAGGAGAAAAAACAGTTAGCTTTTCTGTGGTGGGTTGCAGACTGAAAAATACATATTTTTAAGGCAAGTAGAAAACTTAACTGAAAAACTGAAACCTTTCTTATATTATCTGTGTGCACATATCTTCCTATTTTTAGGAATTTCTGTGAATATTTATCAGCAAGTTGTCTATTTTTCTGAAGGGAATTCTATCTGGGTGAAAGGAGTTGCAAATATGTCTGATGTATCTGACCTAATGCTCTTTTATGCTGGCTGGAGTAATATTGTGTCCATCTCAGTAGACTGGCTTTACCAGAGGATATACTTTGTCATGAATGAAAAGGTAATACTCTAGTGTTTAATTAATTTCTTACTTAATTTTAACAATTAAGTGATTAATTTTACATAAGAAAATATGATTTATGAATGGAGATGTATGCAAAAAATATAATTACAAAAATATATTTTAATATAACAATAATATTCACATATTTCATAATTTAAAAAAGAAGAAAGGCTTGACTATCAGGTCATATTTAAAGTAAACACCCTACATGGAACTCTGGCTCCTTGCCTTATTTTCTGCTCAGGACATAACCATTTTGGTTTTAATTTGTTTTTGAGACTGACTTCACACCCTCCTCATATCCAATATAGGCACACTGTTTCTCTTGGTTACCCATCTAGCCTGTTCATTTCCTACTCTGCCTCAGGAAAGTGGTCAGATAACTAGATAGTGATTATAATGTCTGTCATAATTGACAAAATATGTTGAGTGTTTCATACAATGGCAACAGCTCAGATTACAACTGCTTCAGTTTGAAGTAAAAGTGGAGATGGCAACCCTGCACTGGATTTCCTACTCATAAAACATCAGTTACACTAATGGTCAGACTTTGCATGTGCCTATGTAGTCTTTTAATTTACAAAGGACTAGAAACTTGCCTTAAATGTTTAGTGGGGAATTTTTTTTTAATCCTCTTGCCATGTCTGATTTTTCGCTTACTGCTCAGGGAACAGGGAGCAGGAAAAGCAGTAGTGATGAAAAGATACAAATGAGCTGTAGATGAACAGACTGATAGCAGAGATTTCTGAATCCCAAGGTATTGCTTCCAGGATCAGAAAAGCACTTCCCTTCCCTGGCAGATCATCTTCAAAGTACGGTTTGCCTATACCCTCCAAACTGAGTAAAGGCAGTTGGATATACACAATTTTCCCCCTAGCTTAGAGGTATGACTGACAGCTCTTTCAGGGTAAGCTGTCGTGGCTTTGTGTACAAGGGTTATACTTGGCTGACTAACAACTCAGGAGCCCAGAAGGACCTAGGACTGTGAGAGAGGTGTTTCACTGTCTCGATCCCCTGAAGGAATTTTGGGTCAGCTTCTCTGCTCATTAGCAAACACCCTAGGAATGCATCACCCGTTTTTCTTCTCGTTCCCCAGATACATGTCTGCCATTTAGAGAACTGCACAGTAGCTGAAGACATCACTCCTCTTTATGTGACATCCCCTAGGAAGGTTATAGCTGATCCCTATAATGGGTAAGTGAACTCCTTTGAGCACTTGGTGCCAAAGGTGCTATAAAGCTCCTCTCTAATTTCCTCCACTTCATTAGTCATCTAGGTTCCTGTTTCAAGCACTTAAGTTAACAAAACAAAAGTGCAACTGGCAACAAATAACAAACTACAAAACAATTGGAACAAGAGTGGTGCCATGCAGTGTCGTTTTCTGCATTTTCTTCTTTAGGGTGTTAGCAGAAGAGATAAAGCTTTTCCAATACAGAAATTTGGGGTTCAGAGATTTCATGCTTTTATGAATATGAAACTCTATGAATTTTAAATGTTCATGCTTAACATTTAAGGTATTATGGAAGAAGGTATTTATTTAATTTAGGTATTTATTTATTTAATGTATTTATTCAAGAAGAATATTCTCCAATAATCTGCTATCCAAATTCCCAGATGGTAAAAAGTGATGTGCCTACTTCCCCAGTATATATAAATATATTAGTAGTGCCAAAAGCATTTTTCTATTGTGCATAAAGACACATGTCTTAGTTGCTAAAATATTTGTGGCTCATCTACAGACTTCCTTCACTGTAGTTATTTGGGTTTATTTTGCTCTATGGCCAGTTACATTTTCTGTCTCCTGGAGGATGGCATATACAGAGCAAACCTTCAGTTCTTTCCTGGCACTGCCTCTGCAGCCTCACCAGTGGTGAGATCCAGTGCTCTGAGAGCCTTCACGATCAACTTCCAATCTAAGAGACTCATTTTCTTCAACAAAACAGAACAGGCCTTTGTGTCAGGTTTTCTTGATGGTTCAGAGTTTCACACGCTGCGATCACACGTGCCGTTTAATGACGTGGAGAGCTTCGTTTATGAGGATAACACATTTACAGTCACAGATGGCTCGGCAGTTTTCCACGAGGAGGTCTCTCCCGTGGGAAGTTCTAGCTTCAATGAGTACATTGTGGACTGCAATTTGGTGTACCCAGAATACTTTGGCTTTGGCAACTTGGTTTTCTACGGGGTATCAACTCAGCCTTTTCCTTTACCAACTGCTCCTCATCTTGTCACGGCTCTGTTTGGATTGGACCGAGCTGTGATCAGCTGGAGACCACCTGAACACACTATTGGAACCAGTAAGTTCAGTTGATTCTCCCTGAAAGTGCACCTCTTCTCTTTCTAGAGAAGTAACTTCCTGGTTTCCCTTTTCTTGATTTGGGCTTTAGTGACTTCAGCAGCAGATCCTGATGGAAGTTATGGAATTACCTCTGTTTGAAAAATTTAGCCCATAATTTGCCAGTAAAATAGCTGAATTGTCTGTCTAAATTAACACAAGTTTGTGCTGGTAACTCATATGTTCCCTGCAAGGATTTTAAGCAAAGTTTGATCTTAAGTATGGCACGGAGTAGCAGTAATACTGGGTGCTGATATCACAAAGAAAGTGCATGGCAGAGATGTAATGACTTTTGATCAGTGACTGTGCTATGGTTTCTATCCTCTGTGCATGTGTCTTTGAGTAGCAGAAAATTACCTGGCCGGGGAAAATTTTCATTCTTCTCATTTCATTCTTCATGGGGGATTGAAGCACTGCTTTTGGCTGGTCTCAGAGGTGAAGAGTGTAAATGTTTAATGTATTCCTTTCCTAATTCCACTGATACTGGCATTTTTGAGAGGAGTCTCCAATATACATCTTTCTCAAAGAATGTGTATCACCAGTTACAACCATCTACTCTGTAATAACACAATTATTTGTTTCTCACAGGTTTGTCTGCTTGGCAGAACTGGACCTATGATGTGAAAGTGTCACCTCAGCACCCATTAGAGGAGGAATGGGTTGTCTCAAATATTAGTAACACAAGGCTTACAGTGGAGGGGCTGACCAGCTTCACAGCGTATGAGGTGTCAGTCAGAGCTGTGTCTCCTGCTGGTATGGGGCCATGGTCAGAGCCATTGAGAGGTACAACTTTAGAAGAAGGTGAGAATTGCTTTGTCACACAGGAAAAATGAAGAACAAATTGTGTATAAATCTTTCCACCTGGTGAGGCACACACTTTGGGCAAAGACTGCAAAAGAAGGGGCACAAAAAGGTTTTTCTTAGAAATATTAAAGAATACAGGATAAGTAAATTCACTTTTAGTTAAAGTAGTAAGATTCTCCAACTAGAATAATGATGTTAAATATTTTTTAGGCATTAATATCAGTACTTATCTACATTTTTCTAATGCAAATGCTCTATCAAAACCATTATTTGATACAGTACGAGAGGTGTTATCCCTTTCCATTGCTCTGTAAAGATCTTTCTATGATGAAGAGGTTTGTGCAGTGCCCTGAAATTTAGTGACAGTTCATGGAAAAGTGCAGCTCACCAAATGCTGAAAATCCTTGGTTTGAGCAGAGATAATGAGGGAAAATGGATGTATGCAAAACGTCTGAGATTTACATGTCTTTGGAATGTTTTTTGAAACCAAGTTCACCTAAATTAACCTATGTTTGAGGGGAAAATAGCTTTCAGCTTAAGGTGCTGGACTGACTTAGGGGTAACTTTTGCCTGACTTTGGTAAGGACAAGTCCAAACCCACAGTGTTTTTTCAGCATCTAATAGGATTCCAAATTGCCTTATTGTTCTGGATCTGAACCTGCCCTGAGTCTCTGAGTTTCTCAAATTATGATATTTTCATGCATTTCTTCTTTGTCATTTATTCCTTAGGACAGGGGCAGTTTTAAAGATGCTTTTGTCACTTCCCAGAAACAGGAACTGCTCCTATTGAAATACAAATATTATACACAAATTGCTTGTTGGTGTGCACAACTGCAGTCTTCTTCCCTTATAGCTGAAGAAGAACCGTATATATTGGCAGTGGGGCCTGAAGGTCTCTGGAAGCAGCGACTGGATAGCTATGGGCCGGGAGAACTCCTCTATCCTCATATAAGAAACATTTCAGGTACGTACGGAACAAATTGCATGCTGCTGCTACAGACTGGTTGGCATTTATTAGCTCTCCATAAATTTCACCAACAGAACTGAAAGACAAGCATTCTCTAGACTCGAATGTTGTGCAGTGCGGTACAGCAGCTTCACTGAGCCAACGCTTTGGGTTCATCCCATCCAAAGTCAAATTAATCCTTAGTGAAACCCTTCTGACATCACCACAGTTACAGCAGAGATAAAATCATCCCTCTGAACTAAATTGTTCTGTCTCCAGCATCCCAATATATATCATACATTTATAGTAATCGGGGCTATATATGTACTATACATGGACATTATCTCCTATAAAGAAGAATCTACCCTTGTATTAGCTGAGGCTAACTGTGCATTTGTACTGATTTTTTAAAAGCTGAAGTGCCTGGATGCTTTTTATTCTTAAAAAAAATATGGTTTTTATTTATATGTTTGTATAATGCTTAACATCTTCCTTTTTTTTCTTCAAGACCTCGATTGGTATAATAACACTCTTTATTGGATTAATTCCATGGGGGAAGTTCAGACCTGGACACTGAACAAAAGAAAGGGTACCACTGAGAACACTTACGTATCTGACGTCAGAAATGCAAGGATGTTAGCCTTTGATTGGTTGGGTCAATGCTTGTATTGGGCTGGCAAAGCAAATATGGTAGGTATAGCTGCACTTCTTAAAAGAAAAAAATCCCTTGAGTCAACAATAAAGACTGTAAGGCAGTATTTGGGAAAATAAACCCTACTTCTCGTAACCTGAGATACTTTTGGACCTTTGCTATTATAGTGTAGAACAAGGAGGCCTTTCTTTCCTTAAGTGATTTTCCACAGTTATACAAAAGTTTGGGGTAAAATGTTCACTAACATTCAGTAAGGCAGGATCCTGAATTCACCAGGTGCAAAACAGGCAAATCAAAAATCAGCAGTTCTGTTGGATTCAACATTGTAAAACTAAATGAAGATAGTGAAAATGGAGGCTGCCCTACTGATCTCAGTCAAGAAGTAGATGGACTTTATTTTACTCAAATTTGCCACTATTTGTTTACATAGAGATTTTCAAGATTGACCCCTGTTCTGTGATATTTTGCAGATCACTGCAGTTAAAAAATAATTACAATTGCACTTTGTACACTCTCATATCAGGAACACTGACATGTGAATTATTTAAAAGGTATCTGACTTCAAAACTGTAGTGCTAATTTATGCAGTGCTGTCAAATTATGCCTTTCATTTCTTGTAAGTGCAAAGTCAGAAGCTGTTTTAAAAACTGGAGCTAGGAGGCCAGATTTCACACTGCCTTGCACCCTCATTTACGCTTGTGAATAGTGAGTATGAAGTGGGTGAGAAATTCTGTCAGACAGAAGGCTGCCAAAGCTGGGAAAGCGAAGGGAAAAAGCTATTTCAGCTTTTTTCTTTTGTTACTTTCTGGCAAAAATGAACTAATAATTTTGCACTATTCTTCATCCTTTTACTGTGAATGCAAAAGGTTTAAGCTTTGAAAGCCGAAGGCTTGCACAGTCTTTTGATAAACAGCTGTGGAAAAGTCACTAATGTACACTCAGCTGATCATAGCTGATGATTTAGATGTGATGCTGAAGTCAATCCTTTTGTCTCTAGATCTACAGAAAATCACTGTGGGGAGGCCATATAGATGTTGTGGCTCATGCTGCGTTCCCAGTGACAGATCTAGTTGTGGATTCAGTAAATGGCTATTTGTACTGGGCCACAATGTATTCAGTGGAGAGCACAAGACTGAATGGAGAGGAGTATCTCATGTTACAAGAGCAGCTACAGTTTTCTGGTAAACAGGTGACTGATTTTTTGCTTTTCTTTCTTTTTGTGAGAGATGGGGTGGAGGGGTGGTGTGTGTTCTATTATTTAGATCTCTTGAATATAGTCAGTTGTTCATAGTTGTCAAAACTGTGGTTGTAATGCTGCTCCTTCCCACATATGAAAGGTACTTCCTTTTTCCCCAAAGATTTAAGTCTAACAGTCACTTCTGGCTTTCACACCAAAATATGGAACCAGAGCTTCCTAGCATCCTGCCTCTTTTGTGATGTTCCCCATCCTGCAGGACCTGACAGGGCCAGTTTTGAGACTTAGCACTTGCCAGGGCGCCTGAGTTGCACTTTAGGTCGCAGAGGTGCTGCTACAGAAACAGGCTTTACCTGCGGTGATGAGAGAGGAGGTATGGCATCTGCCCCTGCTGCAGCCCGGAACAGCTTGTTGCTGCTGCTGCTGCTGCTGCTGCTGCCAGGTGAGGGTGCCACAGATGAGGTGCTGCTGCTGAGGGTGCCACATCAGCCACTGACAGTCTCCATCTTGCCTTATCCTGCACCTTGTGTGGTGGCAGAAACAACTAGTTCAACACCTTCAGGATTGTCAAGGCTCTCCTTCCCCAACCCACCCCTTCCTTTCCCTTCCCCATCCTCTCTTTATCCTTTGCCCAAGTCAGACACAGGCCTGGTCCCAGCTTGGCCCCTCTTGCTTTGCCCCAGGCTCATAAGGAGCTCCAGAAGGCTGTGAAGAGGCTGGTGCTCAGCAGAGCAGCTCCTCAGGGAGAAGGGTGCTTCTTGCAAGAATGAGTAAAGACACTGGACAGCATAGGGGGAAAAAAGGGACACGATTATTATTTTAGCTGTATTAGGGTGGAGAATGGGTCCCATGCAGAAGTAGAAAGGAGAGGGAAAATAGAGATGCTATTTCCACCAATAGGTCACCAAAGATCCTGTAGTATATGGAAGCTCATTAGCTCCCTTTCCCTACCTGGAAATATTTTGTTGTGCTCTGAGGCCTGCACAGACAACCTCTGCATCTCTGCTGACCTCTCCCCTGCCCTTCTTCTCCATTCACCCCTTTCTGATGTCCTATCAAGTCTCTTGAAAACTTGGTTCACTGCTGGCTCCTCATAGATCATTGCTGTCTTCTCCAAATCCATCCTGCCTCTGCCACTATGTGAGATTTGACCTCATTCTTGGTAGGTGGAATTCGGTGTTGCCTATACAATGGAAGGACTCTGAGACTGAGTATTTTCCTCATGAAAAGATCTGTCAGGGTCTTAGCATATGCCTGCCTGCCTTCCTTCCCCCTTCCTTCCTTCCTTCCTGCCTGGCTGCCTGCCTGCCTGCCTGCCTTCTCTCTCTCTCTCCCTTAGAACTTTTTCCAGGCTGTGTGCTGAGCAGGTCAGGCTGAGGGACCGTGCCATCCATTGGACTGCTTTTAGTCTATGGAGTCTCTCTCTAAGAAGAGCTGAATGCTCCACAGCTCAAAGCACAGCCCGTGTGGCGTTGTCCCCTTTGTCCCGAGTGCTGGAGTGGGGCATAGTTCGACTGCCACGGAACAGGTCAGCACAGGTAAATTATTGCCTACTTTAACAGTTTACTTTAAATCACGGCTCTTGCTAAAGAAACCTTTGTTTTTATCCCATCTGTCGCACAAATTGCACTCCCATTTTACCTGAAGCCAGGTTGTCCATTAAAAGACCCTTTCCAGTTTTAGAGTTCTATCTCTCTTGATTAACTTTGTATCATTCCGCAGAACATTTCACTTTCCTTTCCCAAAAGGGAAAGAATTTGGCATTTCTCTGATTATAAAAAAAAAGCCAAGGCTAGTTTAGTCCACGAAAGAGAATTAACATTCAGAAAGGCCAGCTAATCTCACAGGTCTGTTACATTCATGAGGGCTTGGGAAGAAGGAAGGCAGGTTCTAGTGTGGCACCTACTGTACTTGTAAACCTGCATACAGAAGAGCTGTAAAACTTTTGTACATGAGAGAAATGTCTGTGCTGCAAAGGACCAATCTATCTTCCAGTACGAGCCTCCCTACCCCTCTTTGGGAGCTGGCTGGTGTGGACTGTTTCCATGGGAAGTTATGTGCCATCCAAGCTCGGTGGCACACTTGGACTTAGCACATATCTTCTGGATGATCTGTTGCAAAGGACTGACAAGTTCCAGTTTATTCTAAGTGGCAAACCTCAACTTCCTTGCTCTTCTGTTTTGATTCACTACTTGCTTCTCTGGATCGCCTCACGCTAACCTCAAATTTCTTGTTCTTGCTTTCAAGAACCTTGGCAGCAGTAAGACTGCTTGTCTGGTCCTGTCATTTTTTATTTTCTGCACCTTTCTCTATGTCAGTGATACCAGCCTTCAACCATTCACTTATTCACACCTCCTACAAGCAAACATCTCCACTCCTGCTTCTCTGCTGCCCTAATCTATGCACTGACTTCCTGAACTCAGCCTCCTGCTGTGATGCACACAGGCAAAAAGCCAAGTAAAAGTGTCTAGATTGAGAAGTGACCAGTTATAGCTGACAGGTGTTTCTTTATTAAAATAAAACCGAAAATAAAACTATCAGAAAAAAAGGACAGCACAACATTCTTTAATGGTGGAATTGTTGTGCTGGTTGTTATTTTCTCAATATCAAGAGGCAAACATATTTTTGCACAGGTAATAATATGTATCTTCCTTGCACAATGAAGTCCTTTACCTGCAAAGAGCACATCTTACCTCAGTATTAAATTGCAGTTGTAATAGTTAATTGCTGTTATCCAACAGTTAAAGCATGTTCTCCACATAAGTGGTTCTTACTGGTATTCACCATCTGTTTTTCTAATAAAGAATTGCTGTTCAGCTGGATCTTCAGCAGTTTGTAGCTGTACCTCCTTTTAGCTTGAAATACTGAATGCTAGGAATAGGAGTCGAAGAGACTACTGTGAAAATGGCAGGTTTCCTAAACAATTACAAAGGCAGAGCTTTGAAAGTCTAATTTCTTTGGCAGGAACTACATCCTTTCATGGCAATTATTTTATTTTCTGATCAGTCGTTTAGTTCAGCTGATGTGTATTGGCATAGCTTCATTGATTTTAGCAGAGCTTCTCTGATTTATTCCAACTTAGGATCTGGCATAGAATTTCCAAAGCACTTAGTAAGTTGTTTACACTGTACAATACAACTAGAACAAAAGTAATTTATAGGGGAGCAGCAAAGTGCATTATGTGGAAGTGGTACAAGACCCTTCAGGTGTGATTTCAATATTTCCAGTCAAAGGGTATTTCAAATAGCTACATTTATCCTGCATCTTATGATGTTTAGTTACATTGCACCATCACAAATACATGTCGTGCCCAGAGACTGATACCTCTCATGAACTGGGAAATGTTTGTCTGTTTTTGAAGCATAACAGAAAGGAGGTGTTAAATTACCACCTAACTCCTGAAAATGATTAGTACAAATATTTATTTGCCTTTTAATAACGGTGATACAGGGATCAGGAGAAAGAAGATGGACGCATCTATAGGAAAATGTAATAGCTGCAGAAAAAAAAAAATGGGGCAAGGAAGAAGGACCCAAATGTTCAAAATAGCAGCATAAATTCAGGAAGATGTCTTTTGGTGTTGGGCATGGGAGAGAGAATAGGTAAATGAGATAAAATATAGCACGGCTGACTAAATATACACTTGGGCACATACACGCTGTGAGATATTTTTAACAGGACAACCTACAGGAGCAATCATTCAAACCTTGATTTTCTGACATACAATGTCAACAGAAATATGTCAAGAATGTGATTACATAAGGAGCAACAGACAACTAAGTGATATAGCATTTGCTTTCCTGTCATCATCTTCTGCAGTTTATTAATGAAGAGTTAGGGGGAAAAAAGGCTGTTCCACTTACATACATAATGGAAATTTAAGCTTATAAAGGAATAGTTATGCCTAGTGTTTGCATGAGAAGTTTGAGAGCTGCTGGAAAACATGTTCAGAGAGGCCCCAAACAACTTGTATGCTGTGCTAATGGTATAAAATAGACTAAACTTGATAACATTTAGCAGACTAACTTATGGAAGCAAATTCTTTTTTATTCACAGAAGAGATTATTAAATGTCTGATTTTTATTACTGTTGCATATGGTATTGAATCTGTTGTTTACTTCAGAAACAAGAAAACTCTATTCTGAATATTAGATCACATTAAAAAGAAACAACAAATCTTTCACCTCCCTTGAAGGAAGATGAAACATTGAAGTAATGAACTGGAAGATTGTTTAATTTCCTTCCCCCCTTTATTTAATAATAAATTATTTACAAAAATTTAAATATTCAAATTTCCTGCTTAGTCAAATAAATGAATTAAAATTTTGCATCTGTTTTCCATAAGTAATGCAACACATTAAACGGTTTATGTATAAAATCAAAGCTGGAAAACAAAGACAAAAAAATCTGAAATACCTGTTTTCAAAAGGTGATTCTGACTTTCAGACTGGATATTAACCACCTGTTTCAGACAAAAAAATGTTAAATACCAGAAGTATGCCAGAGATTTTGATAGGTAGTTCTGCTAATCACTTGATACGCGATCGCCATCGTATCTGAGGTACTCAGATACTCCAGGGATGAACACTGTGACAGGTGTTAATAAAATCTTATCTAGAAAATCATCAGCTGCTATAAATAGGTGTCCACTGAGGACCTGATTATTTTCTAGTGCTATCTCTTTCTGTGTTAGAATAAACATTCATGGTAGTAATGCTTTTTTTGCCTATAAAGAGCAACTCATGATGTTGTCTAGACAACTGTTATGCCTAAGGGCTCTTACCTTAGAAGTGAAGATGTGTTCAAATTGTATTTGGACTGTTTTTTCTTAGGTGGTTGGTGTAACTTTGGATCTCTCCTATGGTTTTCTTTACTGGCTTGTGCAAGATGGTCTATGCCTAAACCTATACAGAGCTTCTCTCTGCAAAGAAAGGTAAGTAAATGTATAGCAGAGGTAAGAAAGTCTGTATTTTCTAGTTTTTGGAATACTCTTTAAGAAAAAAAATGTTGTCCAGTGCTGGGCACACTATTTACTAATTTAACAATAAACAAAAAGAAGAGCTAATGATCATGGCTAGCTGATGGCAAACTATGCATTGAGATGGTTGGTAACACAGTTTTACAGTGAGAGAAACACAGTGTGGAACCTCAACTGAACTGAGGTCATGCTCATCAATTTTTAGACTTAGCTTTAGGAAATAATTGCTGCTTATTGTCTATTTCGTCTTGGCGTTTATAACACTTGACAGTTTCCAAGTGCCTGGAGCTCTGTAATTTGCTCATCTTTCATGAAGCTCAGGACTTGAACTGACACCACTTTCTCACCTGAGCAAACAGTACTCAGCAGGCTTTCCCCTTGATCATCCTGAACATGAAATGGCTGCATTAGTCCTGAAAGACAAAGTTCAAACAGACAAAACATAGCAAACTACGTTTATGGGTTAGCTTGATTATATACTAAAACCTTGAGAAAAATGGTAGTTTGTTCTCTAAGTGCCAAGTGTAAAATGCATAGTCATTTGTGAAACTGTTTTTGCTCCCTTCCATGTGAAGAATGCCATTATTTATTTTTTTGCAAGCATCAGATTAAACTGCTTAAACTTAATTGAGCATCATCTGTATTTACATGTGCTCATAATGTTGCGGGCTGGCTTTGTGTGGAATCAGATGAATTTTCTGACTGATTTTAGACTTGCTATGATTAATAGTAAACACTTAGAGAATCAAAATGTGTTGATTAGTTTTAGCTGGAACATGCAGCTCCATTGTGAACGAATTGGCAGCCATAAATTATTGTCCCTGGCATGCCAGAATACAGAGATTAGAAGTAATCCATCCTAATGGACCTGATGGTGTGTCAAAGCTTTTCCAAATTTGTTTTGAATGGCATGTGTCTAAGCTCAAAGACATTTCTGAAATGGCAAAATGATGCCTCTCACAACATATTTAATCTCTTATCCAGAAGATAAATTGGGACCTAAAAAGGCCTGTAAATTTTGGCATACAATATACAAGGCAGATTAAATTACCAGTGATCCCAGTGAAGAAAAATGTTAATAGATCTTAATAATTAATGGAAGGAAACTAGCAGGGTCAAATAAATCTAGGTTCCTGATGTAATGAAGTAGAATGAATCTCATGCTCTGAAGTAGGCTTCACTGTTTCAATGGAATTGCTGAGAGAATGTGGGCTGATTTTTCAAAATACTAATTTTTCTGCATCTATGCAGCAGAATATTAAACCATTTTATAAATGTTTTCCAATGAAATAAAGGGAATTAAGGCCTTTTTGTTCTTTCTGCAATGTTTCATATTCTGAAAAGTGTTCTGCTTTAAAGAGCTTAAAGAAAACTTTTTGATTTGTTTTCCTGCCTTTTACATGAGTATTAAGAATTTGAGTTATAAGAAACTTGCTGATATGTCAAACATTGCATAAATCTGTTCTCTTTACATGTGTGCTATCGGTTTGCTAATTTCATGTATGTTTCCACAGCTGTGATAATGCTATTATCACAGAATTTGCAGCATGGAGTACTTCAGAAATATCTCAGGGTGCACTGGACTACTACAGTGGTCGTCTGTTCTGGATTAATAGGCTTCAGTTCATTACAGTCCAGGAAGTCAATCAGAGCCTTAGCATTCCCTTCTCAGAACCAGCAGAGTTTACAGCCTTTACCCTTGTTCACACATCGCTTAAACCTTTGCCAGGTACATTATTTTCTTAATCTAAACTCCTCAGTAAAGGTATTCACTGTCAGTCTGCAATTCTTCTTTCTTGAAATTCTTTAGTCATTTGACAAAAGATAAGGACAAGAGCAACTTATTAGTAAGTATATGTGGATACACCTAATATATATATGTATATACATAATCACCTGATAAATATATCAGGATAATGTGCAATTATAAAAGCTGATGGTATGGGTATGGATAAAAAGAATACATGGTGTTGTTATTTATTGTTTCTATTTAATGATGGTTTACAGGATTTACTTTAATGTTTTAAGTCACGTTTGAATAGTCTACCTATTCCTCACATTCTTTAGATTATTATTATTTCTTCTGTTTATGGACAGGAAATTTTTCTTCTACGCCAAAAGTGATTCCTGATTCAGTGCCAGAGTCTTCTTTCAGAATTGAAGGAAATTCCTCAAGTTTCCACATCACTTGGAGTCCCTCCACAAAGGTGGAATGGGGAACTGTCTTTTACTGCGTGGGATCAAAAGCTCTACAAGTGAGGATATTGATGCAATCCCTCCCTATTATGTACATGTACTACTGCATCTACTTGCTGATATATTTATTTTTAAAAAAAGATACAGTTTGTTTCTTCTCCAGCATTTACAAATTGGTCAAGAACCAAACTAAATTGCAAACAGAGTGCAAGTTGTCCAGTTTCTCCACCACCGCGGCCAGCAGTGGCTCTGGGCTAGTGGCTGGGGCGTGAAGAGCCAGGAAAGGAGTTCGCAAGTGATCAAAGATATATGAGAGAGCCTCTCACAATAACTCAGAGACAGAAGTGAACTCTGAGATGACGATGGGACAGCCTTTGCCTGAATATGAAGTCTAGCCTTCATCCACTCTTTAGCGCATTTGGCAAGCTTTACTTTAAGTTCAAAGGGCAGATTTCTCGCACATTGCTCCACATCACTACAGTGCTACGGGAACTGGTGAAACAACGACCACTCACAGGAAGAGAAGCTGTGTCTTGATTTACTTGACCAGTTTGATGAGGGAATTTTGGAAAATGGAAGGCCTTTCTGAGTAGGAGAAACTTCTTGCTTTATTTTGTTCTATTTTATTTCTTTTGCAGTCTCTGGAGAGTGAAGGATGCCTCCACCCCCATAACCTGACAGTGCCATCCTACCGAGTGGATTGGCTGGAACCATTTGCACTCTTTGATTTTACTGTCACTCCATACACATACTGGGGCAAGGCACCAATGACATCTGTATCCCTTCGAGCCCCTGAAGGAGGTACTAAAACTTTAAATCCTGTTCCTCACATGTAATGGGAACTGGGAGCAGCTCAATGTCAGCAAGTGAAAACCTGGTGAAGGATGAGCAGTTTTCAGAGCTAGTCAGCTGCAGGCAGAGTTGCAAGGACATGTTCCTGAGTATCTTTGGCAATTATCTATTGCAAACATAAATGCAGACAATTGCAGTAATAGAATTCAGAACAGAAAATGCATGACAATATATCCACCATGTGCCTGTGACTATGAGCAAGACAGAGAAACTGAATCCCTTACAATGAACACCAAGGGCTGCATGCAATATCTTAACCTCTTATTAGATTTTTAATAAATGTGATGCACATTTTACTCTTTCTTCAGTGTTTATTTTTGCTTTATGCACATCGAAATTAAGTTAGCTAAAATATAGTGTTGAGTGACTGAAGCACTGAGAAAGCTTATGAGGTGCAGTAGATTTCAAAGTGAATAGGAGAGGGGATAGAATACGCTCTGTGTTGTGAAAATTTTTACAGCCCCATAGTTACATACAGGACTTGGCTAAATAGATATGTCCCAATCTCAGTGCAGGAGTGCATTTTTTCCCTGTTTATACAGCTCTTTCTCTTGGCTAGGTAAGTTAAAATCAGATAGCCACACGCCAATGAAAAACAGAAAGGAATTACAATGAAGTTTTAGATAATCTTCTGTAGTTTACACCTCACCAATTGCTATATGTCTCTGTCAGCATTGGGGATGTAAAGCTCAGGCTCAAAACTAAAAGACTTAGTTATGAGGTAGAGTTTGTGTTTTTAATAGGAGCATTTTGTTCTGTGGATTTTATCTTTATTTTTTTTATACAGTTCCTTCAGCCCCTAGGAACCCTAGAATATATGTGTTACAAAATAACCTACACGAAAGTGATGAGAAAGTCCTTGTGGAGTTCAAATGGGACAGACCTGAAAAGGACAATGGAATATTAACGCAGTTCAGGGTTTACTATCAACTGTTGAATCAGAGCAGCACTGCTGGCACTTTCTTGGAGTGGATTGAAAGCAACGTTAATCCCACCCAGATGCAGTTTTCTCTCAAGGATGTGCTTCCCAGCCTCACAGTAAGGTTTCAGGTATGAAAAAGTACTAAGCTTGTCTCGTGCTAGATGGTAGATGTTATCTGTGCAGTCTGATGTGTTTGCCTGGGAGATGTTTCTTCAGCTTGGGGCAAGAGCTTGTGGTTTCTGCTTGTAGAACTGTGGATTTGCTGACACACCCGTAGATACCTGGCTTTACCTTTCTGTGTATCGTGTTGTTCACTAAATGGTGAAGCCCAAAAGTAACTTTTCTAGAGGTTTCCCCAATCCACTGCTAAAAACTGCAAGCTGAACACAGATTCAACTAATCTGGTGGAGGGTGCAGGCCTTTTGAAGAGAGCCACCGTTTGAGAAATGCAAGGACTCGTGTGGCTTCCGTGGAAAGAGGCTTCCAGTTCATAACTTGTCAAGAAGTCATATATTCATTGTGATAAAAGTTTTGGAACAGGCAGAATGTATGCTTGAAAGACAAGTTAAAAGCATGAGAGCATGTAATAGACCGGATACTAGTAGGGGAGAACACCATGTTGGTTGCAAGGTCAACCAATGGTAGGAATTGTTCCAGGCTGGGAAAGGAAGCAAAAAGACTGTCTGGAGTCCCTTAAGCTCTAATTGTTAGATGCAGCATGGATTGTCGATCTCTGGGCCACTGCTCAAAATTCTATTCATAGCCACGGTTCCAACTTGAATGTAGCCTTTGAGCTGACCAGCACAGCCTTATGTCAAACAGAGCACACGCTTATGTTCCTAGATGAGCAGACTCTGTTGACTCTGCAGGCTCTCAAATGCGGTCATTTATGCTGTTACTGAACATCAGTATCAATCTCCTGTCCCACAGGTGCAGGCCTTCACCTCTGTAGGTCCAGGACCCTTGTCTGATATGGCAGAGAGGAATTCATCAGGTATGGATGATTTAGTTGCCATCTCATGGTTTGTGTGCAATAGCTGGTGAAAATGACAGTACAAGAATTTGGCAATCTGATAAACAGCCTCCAACATTTTATGTGACATACAGCAGACACAACAGAGGAAGTGATTACATCATCTGATAAGAAAGATTAACACTTTCCTTATCATTAGACTAAATTTCAGGAATTTCAAGCCTTTCCTCAAAACTATGCTAAATTAGCTTTTTTGTGCAACTCCAGGCTAGCATGGAACAGTAGGTTTTTACCTGTAATCAGTATACTGCTAGAGATCATGAAATATTTCTAATTAGTCTGTCAAAGTTAACCAGGAGAGTTAGAGATTCACTACAGATCGTAGAGTATTTCTGGTTTGGCTGTTAAAGGTAATTAAATGAGCAAATCTGTTTTACTATGCTTAAATTTGTTAGGTAAGCATTCACAATGCCACTGAAAATATCTTAGTAGTTTGATTGTGATGACAAGAGGGCATCTCATTATTTATTTACTGTGGCATACAACCAAAGACAATAATTTCAGACCCATCATTTATTTGTATCTTGTACTTGCTTTCCTTATGAATGACTGTGATTATCTAGGATGTTTTTTTTTTGTAAATTCTGCTGTGCCCTTTTCCTTCCAGATCTTTTCCCTGTCCCAACTCTAATAACTATTTCTGCCAGCAAGTTGTTTCTTACCGACATAGACAGTGGTCATACCATATGGGAACTTTCAGCAAAGACTAATGTGAAGGACATCTGTTATACTGCTAATGATGACAAAGCATACCATATCGCTGAAGATTCTCTTTTTATTCTGAATATACAGAATGCTTCAATGTTTCAGGTATTCCTTTATTCACTCACTTGCTTGAGAGAATCTAGTAAAAGTACGTGGCCATTATTGTCATTATTTTATGGCCAACTATGTTTTTGAAAAAGTAAAAATGACCAGAGTATGCCATCGTTAAAGTTGTCCTATTAATTATAAATGGTTTTACTGACATCTGCTTTGTTGATATTTTATCAGATGTTTAATTTAAAATTCATACTAGTAAACACAAGAAAATTTTATTTTGTATCACATTTAATTTAATTTAATCTGATGTAATTTAATATAATTTACTTCATTCTAATTTCAAGAATACGGAAGCAACAATTGATATTTATGAAACAATAGTTTTGATTTTTCTAAAAATAATGTCAATCCATGACGCATCATTGTATTTTGACTTCTAGTTCCCAAGTAGACATTTTTCTTTCAGAAATAAATTGAATTTCATAATATCCTAACATCAGGTTGGAAAATTCTGTCCTTTTTTATTTTTTTCTTAAGTTTTTTAAAGATGCATATCTTCACAATGTCACAGCCATCACAGTTGACTGGATTGCAAGACACCTCTTTGTTGCCCTGAAAACATCACAGAATGAAACTCAAATATCTGTTATTGATCTTGAGCTAAAGAAAAAATCTCTAAAAGCCTTGAACCTGCAGCTGGGCAAAAGTAATTCAATTGTATCATCTCTGTTGTCATATCCTTTCTTAAGGTAAGGCACGTATTACTAACAGCTTTATTAAAGCAAATTTTAGTAATGATTTTCATTAAAACTTCAACTGCTAAGGACCAAAAAGGACTTTTTATAGTAGATGAGTTTTGGCATTATGTAAATCTCAGAAATTTTTGGATGTAGTGCCACTTTAGTACTGCTAGCTGAGCTTGTACATATCTAATTTCAAAAAGATGTCTGTGTTTGAGTAAAGATTTCAAGTTTTGCTTAAATACTGGTGAGTTCTAGATAAGTAATGCAAATGGAAGTCAGCACCAGACAACAATCTTTTTATAGTAACTATTTTATCCAGAATAGTCAGTTATTGTGGCCTTCTATACAAAAATAATCATTTGGTGCTTGGAATCACTTTGTAATTACGCTGCTGTAGTTACCTGGTTTTAAATGTTTTGGGAGATTTGTGACTAGTTACTCAGTTACTCAGACTAGGATTGCGTTTAGGGCAGGTTGCTCAGGTTGAAGGTTTTCTACTGAAAGCAATGCATTTTCTTTGATAGCCGCTTGTACTGGATGGAAGAGCTTGGTAATGGTAGCCGAATGTTTTATTATGATATTCTGAATAACATCGTGCACCGCATCTTGGGACATGGATTGGTAGAAAAACAGATGAGGAACTACTGCACCTGTAATGTCACAGAAGCAGAGCTAGGAAGACCTCTGAGTATAGATTTGTCTGACTCCAAAAATCCCCTGCTGCTTTTTATCAGAGGAAGAGATGAAATATGGGCCTCAGATGTGGATGGTTGCCACTGCTGGAGAATTACCAAAGTACCAAGTATTCAAGGTCCTAGCGCTCTTTTATTTTTCTAGGTAGTTTGTGATTCTTGCTGTCTCTTACTTCAAACAACATTCATTCCCGATTATAGTGTTCCTGAAGCACCTTGTTTATAAAACTGATTAATCTATAGTCAATATGGACAAAATGTGTTCTGTCTTTCCAGTTGTGCACCCTGTTCATACAAACTAGGAGAAAGAGCAGTGTGACGATATCTGTTGATGCAAGTGCATATTCTAGTAAGATGTAAATCAAAAGAGATGCTACAGCCTCAAGGGTAACTTGTCAATCGATTTCACTTAGAATATTAACACATTACTTTTCTAGGGTTTTTACTAGCTACACCTATTGCAATTTATCTCAGTGAAAAGATACAATGACAACTTATGCCTGAAAATGGCCTTGCAGACTTCAATGTGTGGGGAAGGTACTTTACGCAGGTAGAGTCTTGTATGACAAATTATCCGTGTTTCACTTCTTGTGATGATAACACTTATTCTTGGTTGATTGGTTTTCAGTTCAGTTGTGGAGGCATGCTGGTAAAAAGCTGCTCTGTTACCAGAGGAGCTGTCTTAGTTGTTCCTGGGAGATGGCAGATCAGGTGTTTTCCATCTTGGAAAAAAACCCAAAGTTTCTTTACACAGCTCTTACTTTCGTGTTTTATTTCTTGTGTTTGTTAATTGCATAGCAGTTCCCATAATTATGGATAATAAAATGCCTTCAGATCTGCACTTGTAAACTGGAATAAGAGTGTCTCAGCTTCATGGTACCCACAGGAAAATATCAGAAATCTCTTCTCAAGGGGAGGTCTTTGAGGATGCGGTATGGCCAAGATACCTATATTGACTCACTGTGAAGACAAGCACCCATCTGCTCTTGTAAAATCATCTGCCCAGGGTTGATTATAAAACTTAACTATGCAATGTTTTCCTACAGATAATGAAATTGGCAGCTTGACTGCAGATAAGAAATTTATATACTGGACTACTGAAACAAAGGAATACACTGAAATTTGGCTAGCAAATAAAGAAAGCAGAAGACACTTTCTTCACAGGAGAGCAAACCACACCCTGAAAATCTTAGCTTACAGCTCAGCAGCACAATCATATCCAGGTAGAGTGGATCTGGCTTGTTATGTAAATGTAACCAATTTATTTCAGAGCATGTATTTAAGTTGCAGGTTTTGCTATTTGTATTTATGTAAAGTATGCTTTATGGATTCAGGTACCTTCTACAGACGAAACAACTTGCACATTTTTAAAAGGATGAATATAAAGACTGGCCTTATGTTGGCTACAATGGAAGGCTATGATGATGAATATTGCTCCCGTTTGTTAATGCCAAACTATGCCTATTTTCAAAGTTGTGTCAGACCTGGAGATTTAGAAAAGGTAGTGCACATTACAGCGCAGAAAAAGAGCAAATATGTTCCACAGTGTTGTAGCAAGAGTTTGATAGTGATCCCTGTTATGACACAGATTTCTGAGTTTGTTCACAAGTATGTAAAACTGAAAAAAAGGTCTGTCCTTCTGAAGACAAAGAGATAAGAACTCTGCTTATTAAAGTGATTTATAAAGAGGTACCCAAGAGACAATTACAGGTTAGTTACATTATAGTAGACCTAGGCTTCACTTAGAACTCCTAATGTTTTAAACAAACCATTGTAGAATGATAATGAAAGAAATAAAACATTCGTTTTAATGGAAAATTAGTATTCATGGTACCTATAGGGATTATCTTTCTAAATGCAGAGGTTTAGAACAGCTACTAGCATGATAATATATTCAAAATAATTCTTAGGCTCCAGTTTTGCATAAAAAACTGGCAAATATACAAAAGAGTATTTTAACAAGATGGACTTGTTTGGAATAAAAAAATTTCACATTCTTTTGGGTAGCTGGTACAGTCATGCCTGCCTGCAGCTGCTCTGACCAATGCTCAGGCTATTCTTGCCAGCGCTTTCAGCATGTTTGTTCACATGAGATCTGTGTGGGCTTGGCATTGGTGCAGGAGCCTGGTTTGGCCCTGGTACAGAATGTGCCAATCCCTATCCCCAGAGACAGGGCTTCCTGCAAGAGCCCCAGGCTTAGCTGGTACAGAAAGGGAAGAATCAAATTTCAGTCCAAAAGGATTATTTCTACCCAGAAATCCCGGCAGAGATTTTCTAATTTACATTGTCTGCTCCAAATATATTTGGAAGAATATGCATGAACCTGACTTTGGTAGAATGGCAGGGTTGCTCACTTTGGGAGAAAAGATCTTGACTATGAGGTCAGTTGTTCCAGCCTAAGGGCAAACATTGGTCCTTGTACCTTCTTCCCAGTGCACATGCCTAAATTTCTTCCTTCTTAGCAGGAATTCCATTTAATATATTTTTATTTTGTTTTTGAAAGTACATCAAGTGATGAAGAATTTTCTCTTGTTACTTTTTGGCAACTGTCAGAGTGTAGTTTTCTATTGTTTTCTCCCTACAGACTCCTTTTCTACTTCCCAAATTTGTCTCTCTTTACCTGTTGTTACGTTACACATGGAAATCTGGAAGAAATTGCAAATAACATTTAATTGCTAGAGAATGGCACTGTCTACTCAGCATATCTGTTTTTCCTGTAACAGGCAAGTTTGGGCTCATCAATATGTGCTGCCCTGACGACACAGCAACTACAATTTGCATTTCCATCTTCTACTTTAGAAGAACCTAAATTCTTTATTAAAATTGTATCTTATCAAAGATAAGCGAGAGTTTCTTTGAGTACCACTATTTTTGTGTCCATAAAAGTAATCAAATAAAGTACTTTCAGGAGGGATTTTCTTCTGTTTCTCCTTGTGAAAGCAGAAACAATACTTTGTAGTTATGCTTTCTCATAACAATGGTGATAGAATCCCATGAAAGTTTGAATTGGTCCAGACATAATTAACTTTTTTGTAATATTTTGATGCCTTTCTAGATAAAAGATGCCTGATTCTCTTGCCAGACACTGAGAAACCCACTATCCTTGCTACGACTAACACCAGTTTTACATTAAGCTTGCCATCTGTCACACCGCAGCAGCTCTGCCCTGGCATATCCCAGCCTACGCCGACATACCTGGTGTTTTCCAGACAAATGACAAACATCTGCAAGAACTCAAGATACTGTTTGTCTGCTCCACAGCAAAAAACATTGGTATGGCTATTTCACACAGAAATGCATGTGATATCGTATATAAACAGGGAAGGTGATATCACTTCTAGTAATTTTATGAACCATTCTGTAGCTTTCTGTCAGTGAGTTTTTCCATTTCTACATCCCAACAGTAACTATTCTTTCTCTAAGGTATTTGGTAAGTGGTAGATTCCTTAGTTTTCCTTTGTGCAAGTACTCCCCTATCTTTTGGTTTGTTTTTTGTTATGCGCTTTCTTTTCCGTAGGGACCTATAACTGAAACTGTCATTTTAAAGTTCTTTTTTTAACCACTAAAGCATATTACAATGCAAAACCACTACTATATTACTTTTTTAACACACATTTCATTGACAGATAATTGGGTTGACATATGACTCTCTTTTCTAAGAATGCATGTTTATTATCTGATTTCTACTTACAGGAATATCAGGGTCCTATTGCTGTCTTAGACAACCTACAGCCATTTTCGAGTTATGCCATACAAGTTGCAGTGAAAAACTACTATTCAGATGAGGAAGCACTGCCTGCGGGAGAAGGCACAGTTGGCACAACTCTATATGGAGGTTTGTTTCATATTTTATTCTGATTTTGAACAGAGTTCTTACCTCAATTAGAGAAAGGTGTATGCAAGTTTGGGTTGTAAATCAGAAAGCAGACAAATAGTCTACTTAAAATGTAACCTATGTAGATGTTCACAAGGTTTTGGCAAGCAGACTTGATGAATTTGTAAGATTCATAAGGCACGTATATATTCTTTAATGCTTTGGCTTATTGGCTTCCTGAGGAAAGATAAATTATGGTTAAAAGTGACTAAACAGCTGCAGTTTCTGCCTTGGACCACATCTTTAAATAAGTTGTATTTGAATGTATACGTGATTATGTATGTTTAAATATCTGGTTATGTTTTCATTCAGCATTAAGATTTTTTCCCTTGGCTTGACGTCATTCTCATAATTGCTGTTTCTAAGGGTAATGCAGATTTGTTTTGTTGTGAACCAGGATGAAAAGAAAAACGCTTCATTTTTACTTTTGACCTGATTGACAACAGCCCATTTTCAGTTGATTTCAAGAACTTTGATGTGCCCTTTCAGTCCTTGTTCTTCGAGAATACTACAGTCTGAGCTAGATGCCTCCTGTGCTTGTAAATACCTCAGTCGGGGTAGGAAGATGCTTCTACTCATTCCCCGCTTTACTCTACCTGTTTGCAGCTGTGAGGCAGCTACTGCGCCAGTTTCCTTGAAGCTCTTGACATCTTCCAGAAAGAAAAGGATCATGCAAAAGGTGCATGTTGTTCTTTTGCACGTGTTGCAACTCAAACCAATAGAACTACCTTGCCCAGCACTTTTTCTTGTTTTGCACGTGTGATTTGGTACACGCACAATTGTACTTGTCTTCATGAGGAGCTGCCTTTGTGCTTCTCTTCGGATAATTTTCTTAGTGCTTCTGCTGAACTCACTTGAAAACGTGGAAAGCCATTACGAGAGGTAGCTGTTTCCTGTAGTACACACAGTTCTTGCTCTTCTGTTGTGTCAGTTTTGCTCTGTTGTGCCTGGTGTCACCAGCCAGCGTCAGCTTGATCCACATAAACTCTTCACTTGCAAAGCCATCAGGCACCTCTGTTAATTCCTAAGTCAGCGAATCAGAATTATAGCCAAGTCTGCATGGCAGCATATCTGTGTTTTCCAGAATGACGAAGGGAGGTGGTACCTAGAGATACTTGATGATGTACTCTCTGGGATGTGGGAATGCTATGGCCCCCATCTTCATTAGTTTTCTTGCCTGGGTCTTGTCCTGCAGAGTTGGAGCAGTTCTCTTTTGAGAGAGTGTAAGGGAGTGAAACTAAGAGGCACAGCAGCCTCTGTCCCTTGGGCACTGGCTCCCTTAGCCCGGCTGCATCAGAGCTGGCTGTAGCTGGCACAGAGCCGTGCATGCGTAGGCTGCACAGCTGTGCGTGTGGATATTGCCGTGACATGCAGTGAGGGAGCCACAGCAGGACTCCTAAGGTTTCTCCTTGCCTCTTTTTACATCTCTTTGGCTTTTGGCTGCTTCAGAAGGTGATGAAATAACTGGAATTGAAGTAAGGACAGCCACCATTGTGTTTTTCTTACTTTCATCAACGTCTCTTTCCCCTAGTGACCAACAGTGCCCAAGAAAACACTTTATCCAGAATACCTGGCAACAATTACATGCCAGGAGTCCTGATTTCCTTTCTTCTTTCCTTAGGGATGCAGTCTGTGGTTTCTTTAAACATTCATCTATGGAATAATCAGCCTCTCTTTTTGCCACCATTGTCCAGAGGAGAGCATCACCTGTGAGCTCCCAGTGGCTTCTCCTATGCACAGATCATTCCTTGTTTTTTGTCCTGGGAGCAGTCACATTTTTCCTCTTAAAAACCCTCTGTTGAAGGTGAACTTCTTTTCATCTTTGAAATGAAAGTAAAACAAGAGGTGCAGGCATATTGCCACCCTTCTTGTAGAATCCAGACATGCTATACTTTGGAAGTTCTCTAATTCAACTATGCTAGGTTTTTTTCTCTTAACAGTCAGATCTCTTAGCATCTGCATCATCAAGCAAATAGGCTCCCATCCTATGTGGATCTCTGAATATTGTGAGCCAGTCTCTTCTACCATGCCTGCAGTGAGAAGACTGGAGGCAATGGCGTTTATCTGAGATGGGAGATTCAGATTAGATATCAGAAAAAATGTTTACATTGTTCGGATGGTCAGGCACTGGAATAGGTTTCCCAGGGAGGTGGTGGAGTCACCATCCCTGGAGGTGTTTAAGAGGCACCTGGTGTTGGGTGATGTGGTTTAGTGGTTTAGGGGTTACAGTGGTAGTGCTGGTTGACGGTTGGACTCAATGTTCTGAACGATCTCTTCCAACCTTGATGATTCTACCTTCCTATGGATTCTATGGAGAAAAACAAACAACCCCCCCCAAAACACCCAACAGTTCTAGCCTTCTATCAGTAGATTTCAATTTTTTGCATGTGATTCCACATCCGTAACAGAAAATTTGTGTGACACATTGATTGAATAAGATTAAATACTATTGGGATGTGGCAAGAATTGACACAATTACTTTTTTATGCGGTAAGCTGTGCCATCCTGGAGCAATGTACACCCTTTCAGTGATGAAACATAAAGGTAGCATATGAAATGGGAGACTGGGTTGCTCCACTCAAACGGAGTTTTTCAGTCTCATGTTAAAATGAAACATGAAACTCAGAACAGGCTTCTCTAGTTGGGACAAAATGAAAAATCTGGATGAAAATCAAGTCTTAGACAAAAAGCAAACCAAACCGACAAAAAAACCTCACCCCACCCCAGCCTACAAACCCGGAGCATTTTGAATAGGTATTTGTATCAACATTCAGAGCTTTACACAATTTGTTGAAAAACTTCCAGCCAGCTGTAAATAGAAGGTATATGTGTCCTGACACTTATGTTCTCAATTTCATGAATGTAACTGCCAGTTTATATTGTAATCAGATGCTGCTAGAGCCTCTTGAAGTGTGTACACTATTTAACACCTCTGGAGCTGTGTGAATTCCCTCTGCCTTTCTCTCAATTCTCTAATGAAGTGAAAGAAGCTTGGAACAATTTGTGCTTTCCATCAAATAGCAAGATAGAGGGAATGAAAAAAAGAGGAAGACAATTAATACATTGCTCTTGCCACAGAGTGTCACTCTTACTCCACATATGTTTTAGCTAGATGATAGAAATTTGTCTTCTTTCTTAGTCTAGTTTCTGTTTATTTCATTAAATAATCTGTAGCCTTGCTACTAGGATATGAGTTAGAACATATAGACTCATCATTCTGATATGTTGGGAACATAAACAGTGTAATGACTTGTTAACTTTTTACCTATCTGAACAGCTCTATAAGAAATAAAGAATTTTTTATGCAGAGTAGGGACATGCCATATACCATTACAAAGTCCGTGATCTTAAAACCTCAAAGGAAGGGTTGATTTTTCCAGAACAATTAGTCAGTAACCAGCTGGTATGGACATCTGAGCAGCAACCCAGGTTCTTCCTTACACAGCTCAGCCAGACTGTGTATTTCTGAGAAAAATTGTAAATGACGGCAAATAATGCTTAGTTTTGGATTTTCTTCCCTTGTAAGTTTCTGTTCAAGAAAAGACTTTCCAGTTGGAATAGTGCACAGGTATTTTTTTGTGTGTGGATATCCAAGTAAGCACCATATTAAGCTCACATCTGACACACTGATTAGGAAACTAAGAGAGAGCAGGAATTCAGTGATATGACCATAAATGTAGAGGTATAGGACAGCAGCTGTTTTTCTGTTGTTCATTTTTTTGGGAGTTTTTTGTCTGTTTGCATAGTAGGATAGCCAAGAAGATACTAAAAGTCTCTCCAAATGTTTTCAACTTGTCTGCAGCTGACTAACTATACAAGAATATGAGTTTTAGATGTGTAGAGTTTCAGTCCTGTTAATGAACCATATTCATACACTTACAACCTTCTTTTCTGTCTTTGGTTACATTTCTTGACTTCTATAAAAGGGAGATTAATTTTTCTTTCTGTTTCAGTACCAGAGGCAGTTGACACTATTAAAACATTAGTTTTGTCTGACACCACCATCAACATATCTTGGAGTGAACCTCTGAAGCCAAACGGACCTCTTGAATCCATCCGCTATCAAATCTCTGTCAATTTGTTGCCTCCTGTCCCAGCAACACCTTTGCGAAAAAGTGAATTTTCAAATGGGACGCTTGCCTGGTCTGTCAGTGGGCTCCAACCTGGAACAAATAATTCATTCAAGGTATAATTGCAAGTAGTTTTACTGGTTTGTTCAACCTGCAAATCTTTAGACTGCTCTTCTGTAATGCAGACAAATAAAAGTGTCCAGTGTGGATTCATAAGAACAAAATGTACTGCTTCTGCCTTTACAGATTAAGGCTTAAAAAAAATAGTAAATGATGTATCTGGACAGCAGGTCTGTGATCAGAGTGACATTTTCAAAAGTAACCAAGTAAATATGTTGTCTGCAGAATGTGCACCGGGTATCACAAATAGAGTGATTTACACAGTTGGGGGAACATTCAGATGATGGAGGAGGGGATCTGTAGGTCCTAATTTGATTTTGGGCTTTTGTTAATGATTTGGATAGTATAATGGGGAGTATATATACACACACATACCTAAATACCTGTATGTGTGTATGCAAGCATGCATACCCAAACATAGGTCATATTTGCCTGTGGCTTAGTGAAAAGCAATGTGCTAAGGCACCTCTGACTTTGTGTTTCTGTGGTTCTAAAACACTGCCTAATATGTGATGTGACATCTGCACGTCTGTGTAAGAGCATGTGGCATTTAAGAAAGGTCTAGAATGAGAAGAGACTTGGTAGAAAGCTGAGATGAGAAACTAAGAAGAGTCTCCGAGGAAGGGTACTCCTGGCCATGAACTTCCAGCCTGAAGATGTATAACCTTGTAGCTATGAGGCTCAAAATCTTTCTACACCTATATCTGTATTGCCGGAATACTGTCTTGTTTGAAAAGTTAGTCTTCCAAACACCTGGTGTTGCTAAAGCAAAGCTGCCTTTGCAACTGCTCTGGTATTGTACAGTTCATCCATTTCCTTACTAGGTTCTTGCTTTTCATCCTGATGAGAACTGGTTTTCTGAAAGTGTCACTGTCATTGCAAAAACTTTTGAGACTCCAGCTGCACCTATCAACATAATCCCCAGAAATACCAGTTTCCAGCTAGAATGGAGAGCTCCTCTGCACGTCAATGAAACCAGCTTCTGGTTTGAGCTGCGTAAGGTAAAAATGCCTCTAAATTTTGGAGTGGAGTTTTTTATTTTTTTCAGATCAGAGAAAATTTAACCTACTCTGTCCTGGTAAGCAGGACAGGGTGGGTGGCAGGATGTACGTGAAGAGTCTCTGTGGATAATTTGGGCATGGTGATGTCAGTCTTAGCTGCTCAGCAGGGGCAGGATGGAGTCAGTGTTTGCCAGGAACAAGGAGGAGTGCAGCTGTAGCATTTAGTACTCCACAGTGCCAAAGGACATCCTGGATGACCTCACCAGAATTCCTCCTGAGTCTCCTGTTTCAGCAGTCCTATCCCTGTTTCCTCACTGCCCTGCCCCAACTGGGTTTGCAGTTGCAAATCCTATATCTGCCCTGCACCAGAAAAAGAAGAAAAGAGTTTTCAGCAATAAATATTAGCTACATCCTAGTATATTAATTTTATTTTCCTGTGGTAGGAGTTAGGAAAAAATCCTGGAGAGAAGACCAGATCCAAGGAGTAAGAAGTGAGAACTGCAGTGAGAGCAGCATGCATGGAAACTTCAGACTTCAACACCTGAACCAGTGGATGCACAAAAATTCATGTGCTAAACTGGATCACACAGAGTCTTTATTATAGAGAATCAGATTCATTAGGCCTACACCAAACATTTCTGTGCCCTAAAACAAATGTCACATCACAATTCCACTAAACCACCTCCTTTCAACTGCATCATGGCAAGCTGAACTCGTGGGCACGTCATGATGATCCAGAAATATAAGGGGAAGGCTCCTTTTGGCTGTGTAAAGCAGGCACTTAATCTGTTGTTCTTTGTTACTGCCAAGACTTGTAGGTCTCCTGAAAACAAAGAAGAAAATTATGGTTTGTGTCCTTGGTCTCTGAGAGGACAAAGTCCCATGGTTGAAACAGCACCTGTGTCATATTTCCACTATGATATTAAGAGATGGCAAAGTAGTTAATCTACCCAGGAATAGAACTGTGACATACTTTCAGCAGAGCAAGAAAGTTGACCATAATGATATTTTATTTCTCTAGTGGCCAACAAAAAATGACTGGTTTTCTCCTGCGAACACTACGTGCACAGGAAATCTTGTTTACACGTGCAACCTCACAGGAACTCTTCCTTGGACCAACTACTTTGTAAGAGTAACAGTAGTTTATGTTACAGGAGTGAAAAGCACTTCCTCTTCAACAAGCTTTAAAACTACAGGTAAGCACTCAACATAGGATAACAAGATTTTAAGACTTTTTTCAGGATGTGAAAATTAAAAGTAATATTTTCTAAAATTTAACAGGCAATTTTCTTATACTAAGACCAATAGTTCTGCATGTTTGAAAAATTAATAACACAATACCATACCTTCAAGAGTAATAGGGGGAAAGAAATGAGGTTCATTTCCTGGTGGAACAGAGGAAAGAGTGAGGGGAACTGAAACGAAATGCCTATTATGCAAGTGAACTCATTACTGGTGAAAGGCTGCATGTGAGTAAAAATTTTGGAATTTATCCATCACAAAGAGAAGGCCAAGGATTCATTCTCTATGAGGATTATTAATGTAGATCCTCCTTCCTTTTGTGTATATAAACACCCATGTGCAAATCAGATTTTTCTCTGTGCCTGTTAGCCCTTTGTCTTGCTACAAACACACTTTAAGCATTCTGTTTCTTCACCTGTTTGGCTTAAGCTGGTGTTCCCGGTAAGCCAGGAGTTCCTAAGAGAGCAGAAGACTCTAAAAACTCTCTACAGTGGGAAAAGGCTGATGACAATGGAAGCAAACTGACCTACTACATCTTAGAAAGCAGGTAAGCAATGCATGAGGCACTCTTCCCAGAGGTAGCAGCCCAGAACAAATCTGGGCATACAAGGATTTTCAGGTTGGCTCCTTTGGGAAGAATAGGGAATTATTATTGGGAAGAATAGAAGAATTTTGGGAAGAATAAAATATATACGATGCAGATGGCCCTTCCCATTGGGATCTCTTTCTTAGATAAACAAAGTACCCTTAATTTCCAGAAATTCTGGAAAACATAGAAGGAAAATAAACACTAACAACATTTTCAAAGCAATCTTGAAATACAATTATATAATTGAATCTCTGTCAGTGAATTAGAAGATTTAGAGATAATTTCAAATCACAGATCTCAACTTACATGTAGTATGTACTTTTGGCTAAAATATATGTATAACTATATTAGTGTTTAGAGGACTCAAAGAAGGTGTTTTAATATTGCCAGAAATAAAGTATTCCCACCCATGTGGGATGACTGTATAAAAGTGCTCTGTCATCATATACCAATTGCCTGGGCTATACATGTCACACTAGAGTGCCAGCTCACTCTTATTCCTGCACTGGCGTTGGAAGGGCTGATTAGGCATGTTAGAGTATATTGCTGTGGGCAGTGACTTTGAACTTCTAATTTTTTGACCATGACTCTGGAGAGATTTCTTTAAAGCAGTCAGTGCAAAGTTTAATTAATGCATTATTTTGAAATTAGGAGAGTCTGTCTTCTGAGATATTCCAGTGATTGTTTGAAGTCATTACTGAGGGAGGGAAAAAATTTTCTAAACTCAGCCATTATTTCTTTCTCTGTGTTTATGAAAGCTGAGGACTGACAGCACTCTGGAGCTGGAAATACTTTACTTATAGAAATTTTAACCCAGACATATTTTCCTGGTGCTGTAAGCTTCCTACAGTTCTATGAGCATGCATGCTCTGAGAAAACAATAATTTTGATATGCCGAGGGACAGTCTGTACCTGACTTGCTGCAGATGGGTAAGGAAAGGTCAGTCCCTCGGCCTGTGCCAGGGCTGTGCATTAGCTGCTGTGCTCTCCGGACTCCAGCTTCTTATTCATCTCTGGAATTGCAATTCATCATTGAGGTGGTCTTTTAATGAAATAAGCCTTTGTCTTGCAGTTTGAATGTACACATGCTGATGTTTTTGACTGAATTTCATATCAGGTAAAAAATGTTAGGTCAGTTGCATAGCATTCTAGAAAATGTTTGCCTAGCCCTTTTAAGCAAACTCTGTTTTTCATACAGCTCTAGTGGCAACATGTACACACCAAGGACATGAACATATAGTTTTCCCATGTCTGTCTGGTTTAGAAGTGTTTGACTTTTTTTCTTCATTAAAGTGTGTTGGGAGAATGACTGACATGCTCATGAAGGTCATTTCACATGATGCATTACAGTGTTGTGTGACATGAAATGATATTTCAGATATGGCCTTTCAAGTTTAAGTACGTGGTCTTCTTTTGGTTGGTGAATAATCAGCTCTGAATTTATTGTGAGCAATCAATCTCAGTCCAGTGGGGAAAGGAAGAAATACACCCAGCAGTCAGCAGATACTATGGGAAAGTGGCTAGCTAAAGAATGGTATCTTCACTGCCAATGACTTCCTTCCTGTTTAGCTTGTGAAACCTGACTCACAAGAGACACTGAATTACTCTGGCTCTGGGAGAGCAAAAAGCTCGAGCACAGCAGAGAAAAATAAATGTGGGGTTTTTTTCAGAAAGCCAAATAAGAAAGTTTTGAAATCTTTGCTGTGAGGCATACACTGAAACAGGTGAATCAGGAATATACTGAACAGTTTTTTGTGTCTAAAATGTTCTAGTATTTCATTTCCAATGCCAAAATGAAGATGTTTGATTCCTAGCATTGCTGAAATGGCATGGCACAATTTTCTTCTCTGTAGCCAAAATCCCGTGACCAGACTGAGCTTTTATGCAGGCAGAGAAATGCTGTGAAAACCATAGAACTGAAGCGAAGAATGGGGTGGGGGTGAAGCAGTAAGCCACCCTCGTGGCATTAATGACATTCCTGTGTCACGCTGTGTATGTTGCAGGAAACAGTCTGGCAACAGCAGCGATGTGAAGTCCACATGGGAGGTGGTTTACAACGGCTCCTGTGGCAGTATTTGCACATGGAAGGCCGAGAACTTAGAAGGAACTTTCCAGTTCAGAGCAGCAGCTGCAAATGTGCTGGGACTTGGTGAATACAGTGACATTAGCATGGACATAATTTTGAGTGAGGGTATGTCTCATACTTCTGTATTCTGTTAATCTTTTTTTTTGTTATTCTAAATAGTCATACCAATTTATGGACAGAGACTGGCTATTTTAATAACAATATTCCTGCGAAGGTAAAGTAATGTGTCTAATAGGTAATAAATGAGATGTTTATATGGTGACCCCCACTGCTAGTGCTCATCCAGGCTCTTTTGCTCAGAACAGTGGGCCTGAAAAGTGCTTCTGCTCATTTATACCACTTCATCTCTGTGGCTTTGCCACTCTGCTTTATGATGTGATTCTTGAAAAAAGGGAAGCTCACACACTGGGTAAAGATACCAGAATTACTTCTTGCCTTCAGCCAGAATGTTAGACTTACACTTTGTGGGTGCTTTTGGAAATCCCACCTTGAGTAGTCAAACAGTTCAGCACTTTCTATTTCTGGATACACATTAGGTCATGACCACGGGAATGGCCCAAGTCTGGGGGAGAAGGATTGATCTGACCAAATGTGCATCCACATATACACTACGAGAGAGCTGTGTGCAGTGGGCGACTCCTACACAGCAGGCAGCTGAAGGGATCTCTCAGGTGTGCTCCGCTCCATGGGATTAACATTGCATGCATACACAGAAATTAAGCATTTTTTCCTTTTCTCTCTAACAGATAATATGATCTCCATGGGCACCATCATTGCCATTGCTTCTGTGATTGGAGTTGTTGTGCTGTGTTTGGCTGTGGTCACGCTATTTGGTTTTGGTATGTGACCGAGTTTTTTGTTTAGCCTTGGTTTGCCAGGCCTCAGTGAAAGGCAGTTCAGATGGTGGGAAAAGATTGGCCTCCAGATTTAGGGAAATGCTGAACAACCCCTAGGATGGCAGCTGGCAGGAATCTATATATTCTCATTCTTTGAGGCCCTAGAGATGGCTGATTATATTTTTGACATCAAGGACAAGATAGAAGTTCACTCCATCCTCAGGCATTTCTTGCTGCTGATTACCTGCAGAGAGAGTACAGGAGTGCTTAAGGACCTCTAACGCTTGTGTGTATCCTTATAAAAACTTGTACCTTACAATTCTCAAGTTTGCTACTGCATCTATTCACCAAAGGGTTCTGTTTTCTTTCTCTTAAGCTTTGTCCCTGAAGAAAGGATGTAATGATTACCCTGAGGTGTAAATGTCCACATGTAATGGTCCTGTCCTCTCAATCCTCATCCTTTCCCTGGGGTCTCGTCACACACAGAAGTGGATACCTGACTGAGTTCTCAGCTCAATGAGCAGTTGTCTGTGTTTCGTGGGAAAAAAATGGCCAAATGGAAATGACTTGCTTACATGAACTCTTGGGGAGTGATGCTGAATAGAATAACATAAAACCTGTAGCCTTTCAGGCTGCTCACACACTGGGGTGCTCTCAGAGTGAAACACCTAATGGTCTCCTTTTCTATTCCAGTATGGAAGCAAAGATTGAAATCTGGAAAACCAGCCTTGCCTGGACAGATAGTGTTTATCAAGGAAGATAAAGAACTAGCTCAACTCAGGGGGATGGCTGAGACAGTGGGACTAGCCAATGCCTGTTATGCTGTACGGTATGTCCTCAGAGCAAATGTATTTTCAGGACAAAAATATCTAAGAGGTCTTCCCTGGACCAGTTTTCATCAGGGCACTCATCCCTGAAAACTCAAGGTAGAATTAAGGGCTGCACGTGTGCTGCAGGGCAGGTTTGCTCGAAAGGATGCCCTGCCATGTTGCCCCCCAGGCACACAGCCCAGCCTGGATCACCCCTGGCCCATCCTTTATGTCACTCTGGCAAGAAGCACAAGTGCACAGGGAAGGAAGAAGACCTGATGTTTTCCAACAACTTCCGAAACATCCAGGCCTCACCTGAGCTCCCCTTAAGTGTACCTGATGAGACAAATAGTACCAGCTTCATTGAAGAAGAATTTTAATAAAATTTCAGACATTCTTAGGTATGAACAAGTGATTAGTATTGTTGTTTTTTAGCACTCTTCCTTCTCAAGCAGAGATTGAATCACTGCCAGCTTTTCCTCGGGACAAACTCAACTTACACAAATTGTTAGGAAGTGGAGCATTTGGAGAGGTATATGAAGGGACTGCAGTAGATATCCTGGCAGATGGAAGTGGAGAATCCAAAGTAGCAGTCAAGGTAATCACAGCTGTGTATTTCTTTGGCAACAGAATGGGACGGGCAGAGAGATCTGTCTCAGAGGTTTTACCTGAGGAATGGTAAATGGCTGATCTGGATATTTCCTTGCATTGTTTCTTGCAAATCTCTTAAAGCTGAGCCTATCTCCTTGTAATGATTTCTGGAAAATAATGTGTATTTAAGGCTACATCCATGTCTGATTATTTTACTGAGGTGCCATGTGATAAGGGTGATGATGACCAAAGTGTTACTACACTTGTGCTTTTTGTTGGCTAGACTTTGAAGAAGGGTGCCACAGACCACGAGAAGAGTGAATTCTTGAAGGAAGCACACTTGATGAGGTAGGGACAGCTTTGTTGCCGAGCACCCTTCAAAGCCGGTATCATGTGAGGGTGGTGGCCTTCCAGAGCAATGAAAACAGCACTTTTCTCTAAACAGATTATTATGGCATTTTTGGGGTGTTCTCGTGTTTCTGCCAAGCAAGTAAATCGCCACTGGTGAATATCATGGAACTAAAGCTATAAACCTGATAAGCAAAATTTAAGATATAGACTGCAAGTTCAGTATGCTCATATCATGGGTTTATTTGGAATTGAACCGGTGTATTTCAGTATCTTTGTTCGCCTAAAACCAAGTTAGTTGCTAAAGGCAATTGGACACAATTTGGCCAATCCCATTTTACTGAAAGAAACAAATCAGAACAAACTGATGCGTTAAAGTTGTAATTTACAGTGGAAAATATTTTTTAAAAATGTGCCACTAGGGGCTGCCACATACCTCTTCTATTGAGGTAGTGTTAAATTATGCATCTGTCACCACTGCAAAAATGTCACATAAGGTTTGTGTTTCAGCTAGCAATCTTGTTTCCTAGAGTGTCGCCAGAAACAAGCAGAAGTTCAACTGAAGTTTCCAACCGGTAGCATAAGACTGAGAGTGTAGTTTAATTTTCAGATGCACTTTTGCACTTCTTTGATTTTTATTTCATGTGTGCAGAAGTAGAAGCAATTTTTAAAAAATGAAGGATTTGTTTCTGCACAGAAAACGTGGTGTTGTTAAACTGGAAATTGATTTTCACAGCATTCAAATTTTTTTTGTGGTTATACATTTAAAAAATATATGCTGCATTTTTTGCCTTTTATGACACACTGTAACTGAATGAGGTAAAAAGCTTGTTAAAACCAAAATTTAACCATGTCATTAAGTGCAAATTAATAATAAAGGGTAAGAGTTGTGTGTAAACTCCTTATAGTCCATCTTCAGTCTACCTAGCAGTCATAAACACAGGTAAGGTCTTTTTTTCTGTGTAGTATGGAAATTATATGAACCCATAATTAAAGTTTCTCAGTCTCTCCCTATTCTTGTTGCAGATAATAATCCAAACCCAGAAATCCTGGAAGAGTGCATAATTGAAATTTTTTTGCATTTAGATGTAAACATTGACATGGGCACATATATACACCGATACAATGAATCAGAAATGAAAAGAATAGAAAAGTTTAAGTATTTTATAATCCCTATAGTCATTAAACAACCACAGCAGCAGCAGCAACAACGACAATAGCAACAACAACAACAACAATAATAATGTATATTTTATATTATTTGACTATTTCATTTTTTAATATAAAAAAGTATTATTTAATTCCATCATGGAGGGTTTAATGATTTTACTCGACATTAATCTGTAAGATCTCAAATGAAATCAAGGGTAGAAAGGAAAAATAAGTGCATCTGAGTGCTTACAAGAAGATATGGTATATAAGATGCAAGTTGTAAGATATTTAAGTGCAACTTTTATTATGTTTGCCTTTTGGATGTTCATTAAAATTTGGCTTGTAATGTTATGCATGCTGGCTCAGTTAAGCTGGAACTATTTGTTCCTTCTTTTTGCTATGCAGCAAAGGGAAAATTGAGTTGCCTCTATTTCAAAAAGTCATTTGATATTGGTTATTGGTGAGTCATTTGTGTGCAAATACATGTAGGACATTCTTGTGTCTGTCCCATCCCTTGGGAAGTAAGAGATGAGAGTTCAGTGGAGAAAGGTCTGCACTGGGTGCAAGGATAGTGCCAGGTGTTCCTTCCCCCCTTTTTGCTCCTGAAAGTGCCAATGTTTGTCTGATTGAGAGATATGTGCTAGGGGCCGGGGAGGATCTGTCAAATTCTAAATTGCACTTTTTGCCCACACCTGAGATTAGGTGAATTGAAATAGATTAGAAGGAAAATGTCCCTCTCTTATTTGTTTGTTTACATTGCTGTATTTGACAGCATTTTGGACACCGTCAGTTCTCTCAATAGAGTCAAGTTTCTCTGACTGCTTGTGCAAGCGCTTTCACGCAGCAGTGAGAAGGGAAAACCATTTTCTAACACAAGTAAAGCAATTGAAAAAACACAGGCACTGACAGACGCAATAAATATTCTTCATTCTTTGAAGAATAATTGCAGTACTCAGAGTACTGATTGCTCTATGGTAATCCCTGTCTTAGACATACACAGACAATTGCTAGTATACCTGAAGTGTTCCTCATATGTATTTTGTTTCTCTTGAAAATGTGCTGTGAAAAACTGTTCATCTCTGAAATGCGAAAATAATATATTGCACCTTGTGCTTTTACTTTTGTATATTTCCCTGAATCAGCAGTTCTACTGTGAATATAGTAGTAAAAATAGTCTATTAAAATAATATAGTTATCTTTAATGTACAGGTGACGAATCATCTTATTCCTAGAAGAAATTGCCATTTGGCTACTTTTCTTTGCTTCCTGGAAATACGGTGAAGCATGCTGTTTAATATGTGTGCATGCATTAGAGTGCCTGTCAAAGACAGTGTAAACCTCTGTTTTGGAAGGATGTCCCCAAACTCTCCCCATGACTGAGCCAATCCAGGCACTGTGAGCTACTGAATCAGGTTGTTCATAGAAGCAGGATCGTAAAGGCCAAACTGCTCATTCACTGCTTGCACCTATAAACACTCCATTAGCTATCAACCAGCTGGATTTCTCATATGTAATCTTACAGTTGTTTCTTTCTCTTTAGTAAATTTGATCATCCCCACATTCTGAAGTTACTTGGTGTGTGCCTGTTAAATGAACCTCAGTATCTTATACTGGAGCTGATGGAAGGAGGGGATCTACTTAGCTATTTACGAGGAGCCAGAAAGAAAAAGGTGAAGACCATGAGACTCTTATATTTAACTGGTAACTGCCCACAGTTTCTGAGTTTTCCCCTTTCTAAATGTTCATGCTGATGTTCAGCTGTTCCTCTACTTGCAATGTCTGACCTGGCTTTTCCTTAATACCCTGGGACCTCAGTGTTGAGTGCTGACCTTGCGATCAGTGATGCTGTGAAGAAGATTGAATGTCATTAGATCACTGACCAAAATTGTGGTTTCAGTCATGAGATGTCTGCTGGATTTCTCACTATGAAAATCATAAACTGTCCTTTTGAAAGTGATAATAAATAATGGTGGTCATGTATGTGATCTATTAGGAATCATAGAGGGTATTTTTTGTCTTTTTATAACAACAATATCCTTAATGTGAGAGGCATAGTCCAAGCATATACTGTCCCTGTGCCTGTGTCCTCAAATTCTTTAGAAGGAAAGAAAAGAATAAACAACTTCAAGTAAATTTTTCTCCAGTTAGTGTGCGGATTAGGAATATGGATGGTAGGACTGGAGGTCAAAAGAACTCAACAATGAAATTTTATAGCATTATAGCAATTGTATAGTTCATTCACATGATCAGATCAAATCCACAGTCAGCACTGAATTCTACTGAAATGCATATACACATGTTCTACTAGAATAATATATTACACTGATTAATACAGCAACAAGCAAACCCGATCTGATAGTGGGAGGAAATTTTCAAGGTCCCATTTCTTCCATAGCTCTGAAGGTCCTAGGGTATTCTTAGCTGCAAATCAAACAGGATGTGTTCACCTTCCTTATAGCGCAGTGACTTGGCAATTTACCCTGCTTCAAATTAGCATTCACTCTATTGACATACAGAGATTTTTCACTTGTGCTTGGACCATTTTGGTCCTATATGTTTCAAATGGGGAAATACATTTCAATGGGGAAATCTTGCATAGGGAGGTTGTCATTCCAAGTTGGTAAAGCTGGAAGAAATAGCTAACTTCTGTCTTTGTTTCTTGTAGCTCCAGAGCCCTTTACTGAGAGTGACTGACCTCTTGGATATATGTTTGGATGTTTGCAAAGGCTGCGTCTATTTAGAGAAAATGCATTTTATACACAGGTAGAGAACTTATTTCCTTAGTTTTCCCAGGTTTACCCACAGTATTGGGACTCATTATCTTACCCAGGAGAAAATGCCTAGAAAGATGTCATGATGTAACAGGAAAGGAGAGAGCACTGGAGTAAAATCTAACGCTATGCTTTTCTGCTAAATATCACTCAAAGGTCTCTCCCCAAATGGTGGGCTACTCTAAGATCTGACGCAAGGACTTACTGCACCCTAGGCAAGAATCATATCCTGTGCAACAGAGAGAAGGGCAAGTGGGAGATCCATGTACCCTCTTCATCTCCCTAATGGGTAGCTTTGGAGGACATAGAGCCTGACTTTTCTCAAAGAGGTACAGGGAAAAGATGAGAAGCAATAGGCACAACTTACAGCCAAGGAAACTAGATAATAGTGTTCACAACATCCAAAATTAATCACTAAAACTGGTTGTCCAGAGGTGCTGTGTCATCTCCAGCCTTGAAGTTATGCCAAACTTAACTGGGTGAGTCCCTAAATCACTTGATTCAACCTTGGGGCTGGCACTGCTCTGAAGAGAGTGTTGAACCAGATGACTTACAGACCTGAGTTATTCTGCAGTGCTAACTCCATCCTCTTTTCTCTGCCTTACAAATCAGGGACTTGGCTGCTCGCAACTGCCTTGTATCTGGGAAGGGATATGAGCGCTCGTCCCGGATAGTAAAGATCGGTGATTTTGGACTTGCCAGAGATGTCTATAAAAACGATTATTACAGGAAAAGAGGAGAAGGTCTACTCCCTGTCAGATGGATGGCTCCTGAAAGCCTTATTGATGGTGTCTTTACAAGTCGCTCTGATGTCTGGTGAGTTATAGCAGCCACAGAGGTGTGGGGATAACTATACTAGATTCTGCAGCAAGAAAATATTGGTTTAGAGGAAGAATTACAGGGTTGTATATTGTCATCTCTAATAAATTTTAGGCTAGAGCAGATCTCCTCCTAAGTGAAATGTTAAGGATCTAATGAAATATTTGACACCATGACAATATATTTCATGGATATATTTCTTTATGCTTCGAGCTCTTTGGATTTTGGCTGGAAAGAAGTAGTGTCACTCAAAAAATTTTACAATTGTACCAGGCCCACAGTGTGGTTTTTGCTTGATTGGGCAGTGAATTGACTGCCTGCATGCTGTTCCATTTTGTTTTCCATCAGGTTTATTGACATTTCCTTCCTACAGCCAAATACTTTGCCCTTATGATTTCACCCTCTTCTAGTGACTTCTTTATTTTGAAGACCAGACTTTTCAGCACAGTCAGGGGAAGGTCAGAGTACTTTGCTGTGGAGGTTTGCCAAAAGTGTGTTTTTGAGTCGCTTTGAGTTTATGGTGAAGAAGCAGAGACCCACTGTCAAGAGACATCGAAAAAAACCCCAGTCTAAACCAGATCCATGAAACCTGATATTCACACAAGTTTAGATTTAGGTGGCCGCAGGTATTCAGCTCACGGGTCTTGTCCAAGTCCCCAGTGCCCTCACCCATCTGTTTGGCTGCTACTCTTGCACTTATCTAAGTAGTTTAGTACCCTGTGCCAAACCAAATGAAGTGCTGATTGCTCCTCAAGTGGTGCTTAGAAGAACTGTCTCTCTCCATTTTAAACCACACCTCTAGAGATTTCAAAACACTTGCTTATACCAGGACATGCTCAACCTGAGTGTTGCCCGGGGAAGATGTGGGCACTCAGGGTCTTTTGAGCTGCATCTCAGTTACTCTGGCAAAGTGTCTCAGTTCTACGCATTTATTTTATCTACTCCAGAGGCTGGCTTAGGGACAAAACCGAATTAAGTTTTCTTACTCCTAATTTTTCTGAATCTTATTCTTGGGTTAGACACAATCTAACTCTTAATAGGGAGATTTCATGATGACTATGGTTATTAATTTTTCTCATTTTTTCATGGTGTTTCTCAGGGCTTTTGGAGTACTAGTGTGGGAAACATTAACTTTGGGTCAACAGCCATACCCAGGTTTCTCCAATACGGAAGTTTTACATCATATACGATCAGGAGGAAGGCTGGAATCTCCAAACAATTGTCCTGATGACCTGTAAGTTAATTTTGTTTAAATGTAGTTGATAATATTTATGAGAAGGAAGAGGCTTTTTGCCAGTTGGTCATCATTTTGAAGGTTAGTCATGCCCATGGAGAGCCCAACATCTTCTACTTTTTTTTCCAATAAAACTGGCCAACCTGCTACTAATTCATCCAGTAGTCTAGCCTGTGAATAAGAATTTAAGGCATGGATCTGGTAGTATTGTGAGAATAGGCTGAGACTACCCGAAGGTATTGGTTAGAAGTTAAGATGGCTTTAAAATTTTACCAGTCTCTGTACACCATGTGTCTGAGATTGTGGATAAAACTCTCTCTCTTAATGGTAGCTGCAGGAGTAGGCTAACATTAGAACATACGTGAAAAATAAACTCTGCCCTTTGTAGAGAGAACTCAAAAAAGCCAATAAGAAAAGCTGAAGCAGTACAGAAAAAGGGAAGTCTGCACTTCTGGTTAGTCTTTAGCTGGACTGGATAAGTAAATCTTTCCATTTTTGTTTGTGTCTTGAGCACAAAACTCAGGTTTAATTGCAAAATTCTTGCCATTAACAGAATAAAATAAATACATCAACTGAGTCAAACCCATACTGACCAGAGGTGTATAAAGGAGAAAGCAGAACATGAGCTTAACAATCACTCAGTATTGTCTAATTTTGTGTCTCAATTTCTTTATCACCCATTCAGCATAAGCAGTCACAGCAATGCACTTGACAGCTGGTCCTGCAAATAAGAGACGCTACTGAAAGTGAACAATTCTTACTCCCAGGGGTGAGGAAAAGGCTTGAGAATAATTCTGTGATTGGCAAGCCAATATCTCTGTGATAGATCTTACACCAATTACCATGACCTAAGTTTAAGAGAAGGTGATTATTTACCATTACATAGATATAGCTGAAATACCATATTAGCAATAAAAAACACAAATAACCCCCCAAACCAAGCTTTAGCACTTGGAGGAACTGAAGAACTGAAGAGATTAGAATTTTATTTTAAAAACAGAGGGAGAACTGGAAGTCACAGAACAAATGAAAGCCCAAAGAAGTTTTAATTTCGATATTTTCTGCTGAGAAAGGTTTCCTCAAAAAATTTCTGACAGCTGGCCTGTGAATAAAAAAGCATATGAGGCAGCTATATCCATGTACTAGTCTGACATTCAAACTTAAGTAAAGGCTCATAAATTGCCTTAAAACGAGTGACTAGATCTTCAGAAAAATCAAGAAAACTGCTTGAAATAATTTTCAAGGTCCCAGATCTTAAATTTAGCATAGCAGATAGGGCTTAAATACTGGTCTGCCTGTTGTAACTTGTAGGATCAGTTTTGAAAGCCGAAGAGCTCATGAGCTTAGACTCTTGTACCATCTTTCATCTCGTTTGGTGAACACTCAGCACCTGCATGCAGCTTCTGTCAGTAGCGTAAACAGCTTTTTGCTGCTTTGCTAGGTCATTAATGGCATGCCGGGATTCTTGACATTCCTGCTTCCCTCCTTGTGGTTTTGAACCTGCATCAGGACATCAGCAGTCAGTAATTGTCTCCTCAACACTTTGGCTTGCTCATTGTCATTTGACAAAACAAACCGCCACTGATAGGAAGACAGTTCAAAGGCCAAAGTACTTCAGCTGAGAAGTGTTTAGGAATCTGTGGTAGGCTTACACTGCAAGTGCAAGTAGGGCTGGCACAGAAACCTTGGGATGTAAAAGCATGAAGGAAGTGGGATTGTTTGTTTGGTTTGGGGTTTTTTTGCAGGGGGAGAAATTCTTCCCCTTGCCTCCATGAGTTGTTACTCCAGGGGCTAATCACCTACTTTCCCCCAGGGAACTGTGGCTGGGTAAAGCTTGGTAATGAATTGAAAAAGGGGCTTGGGGATGTAAAAATGAGACACATTTATTGAAATATGAATTAGCTCTATGAATGTAACTACATTGCAGTCAGAGATCCACATCTGACACAGCCACCTGGGTATGAGGCTTGCACACAAGAGAATGCCGAGGTTTGGATTGAGCTGAGCTAATTTAACATAGATCCTCAAAGGCTGTGGATTAAAGTCTAGAGAATTTGTACAAGCACCAGGACATTCACTGACTTGAAGTTGCAGTTTCACCGAATGCTCAGTCCCGGGCAAACTTACACAACTGACTTTGATAAGAAATTTTAGTTTGGTAATTTTTGCTGTTTGTTTCTGGGAATGATCCCCTGGAGGGATTCAAAGAGTGAGAGAGAAGAAGGCCTTGCACAGAATGCATCAGATGAAATCAGGGGCTCTTCATCATGACAAATTTTCTCCTTTTCTAAGAAAATCATGCATCAATTGTATTTCCCATTTCATGTAAGAAAAAAATTGATAATGCCTGTAGCTTCTGTGCACTCTAGTGCATTTCAGGAATGTTCACATACTGCCTCCAATATCAGATACTGAATATTAGTTCTTTGCTTTTCCAGGGTCTTGAATTCTAACTAGCCCCACATAAGCAGCTCTGTTGTACATTTGGTTGTCGTCCCCAGATAAAACTCAGGTGTGAAGTGTAGGTGTGTAGGTGCACGTCTAGTGGAAATATTAGTTCTTAAACCTAACACAAACCTTTATCTGATATTGTGTTTGGAACTGTCATTTTTCATTTTTTCCTGACAGGCTTTCCCCATGAAGTAGGGGAATCCTCTGGGTCTCTTTCTCATGCTGAAGTGATGCACTATTTGCCAGCCCATGTTTGGCTCCCAAAAAATATAGGAATATGCTCAATCCGTCACTTACATGTATTTTGGCATGTTAAGCTGGCTTTCACCCTCTTGGCCGTTCTCATGCTCATGCATTTCTGAGCTAGCGAAAGTTTGACTTAAACTATATATGACTTAAAACTTAAAACTTTGGATGTCACAGCATGCCTCAAAAGCTAAATATCATGCCACAAATAGCTGTACCTGTAAAATTTACAGATATATTCTGAGAGAGCATGAAAGTTTTTATCATTAGAAACCTAAAGCCTATCTGAATTAAACACTTAGTGAAAAATACCAGTACTGATATTTTAGGCCAATCCCCAAGTAATTTGATTTAGGAAATAAAAATATGGAATATAATTAAAATGAGAAAATTACAGTATTGAATTACAGTTTTGGCAGAAGCGAATGTACTTACTCCATAGCAAAACTGAATGGCTTTATGAAGAAAATTTTCCAATTAAAAAATTGTTGTTTAGAAAGACAGAGATTGGTCATGGGAATACAAAAATATTCTTAGTCCACATTTGTGATGTTCTTGCTTTGTAAATGAAAAGAGAGTAAATTTAGATTGTGTATAAGAAAGTTATTTTACCATAAGGGTGGTGAAACACTGAAAAAAATTGCCCAGAGAAGCTGTGAATACTCTATTCCTGGAACTATTCAAGGCCAGGTTGGGTGGGGCTTTGAGCAACCTGAGGTAGTGGAAGATGTCCCTGCACATGGCTGCAAGGTTGGAACTAGATGATCCTTGAAGGTCCCTTCCAACCCAAAATATTCTATGATTCTATGGCTTACGTATCATTTCCTGTTTCTTTCTTGGTCTGTGGCTGGCTCTTTCTTTCACAAGGCTCTGCTCATGAGAGCCCAAGTGCAAACCTGGTGAAGCACAGCACGTGAACTCAAGTTTTTTGCCTGGATATCCCACCAACAAGCATGACCAGAAAGAAGATTGTTTGGCTTCCAGCATCTAAGGCTGGAATTCAGCGTGACAGACACTTTGCTGGCAGCAGAAGAAAAACCAGTTATTTACCTTATTTTGAGTCCTATTCGGTCCTTTTTCTTCTACATTTCCAGTGTCATCAGTAACCAGTACACCTGAAAGTAAGCAGATGAAGTGATTCAAAGTGTTAGGAAGCCGCTACCACTCTTTAAATTCTTAAAATGGATTTTCAAAATTTCAAGGAACCCTTTTGTAAAAAACAGAATTACTCTGTTCAGCTCGAAAACCACAAGAATACAGGTTGATGTAAAGTGGTTTTGAAACAATTTTCCTACTCAGATTCTCATGCAACACTAATATTTTAATGAAAAATATAATTGAAAAATCAGAAGTCAAGTGGTTCCTCCCAGCTGTTGCTAAGGGCTTTTTAAGATACTCAGTTGTGGTGAAGGACAGTTGTCATCTCTTTAAGACGGATAAATGAGGATCTGAGCAAGCCAATTCATTTCACATAACAGATAAACACCTGGTATCACATAGCGGCAGGTCTGGGAAGATGTTTGTCAGGGGAGGGTTTGAACTTAAGGCTTAGAGGTAAATGCTCTACATTCCAGATGCAGCTTCCTGAACCAGCCTTTCACCGGCTGCTCTCTGGTTTTGAGACTCTAAGACCTCTTTCCACTCCCAACACTTAGCGTGTCCAGGTGTTGGCTGTGTTTTGGTTTTCAGCCTGTCTCCCCCTGGCTTTTGTAGGATTTGGTTTTGTGTAGCATAAACTCACCTTGAGCAAGGAATAAAAACCAACCCTATCATTCAGACAAACAGGAGATGAAGTTTTCCACTAAATGGTAGCGATAGTGTTGTACAAGGTGGGCTGGAATCCCTGCACCCAGAGGAAGTTCATACCATTTTTGCCTTTGATGGGAAAGCTTATTCCTATTTGTTTTGGTCTGGAGGTAGAAGTCTAAATTAACCATCCCTGTGCTAGATGGTTTGCTTTGAATTTCCCCTAAATTTGTGGTAGCTTAAGTTGAAAGAGGTTTAAAGAAGTTGAAAATTTCAGGTTCATTTCTAATTTTACACTTCTTTAAAAAAAAAAAAAATTCTATGAGAGAATTTCCTTCTTGTTTGCTTTCTTAGAAAGTATCCCTGACTTCTTCAGTGGGAGTAGATATTCATGGCAAATGTGTGATTTTTTTTTAGTGTTATATCTGCTTCCAATCTCAAAAATATCCATCTTTGAAAAATTAAAATGTTTCACAGTGATTATTCCCAACTTTAATTTGATCTTTAATTTGTTTTCCCTTCCCTCAGCTGCTGATGATAATCTTTGTACTGCACAGAAAGTTTTCAGGCCAAACTTGCTTCTCAGATGTTTAGTAGTAAGTGTTGAGATGAATGATTTTATTATCATTACTGTTTGCATTTAAATTTTTTTTCCAGATGTGATTTAATGACAAGATGCTGGTCCCAAGAACCTCACAACAGACCTACTTTCTCTTGTATTCATGACAAACTGCAAGAGATAAGACACTCTCCACTGTCCTTCATCCACTGCCTTGAAGACAAAGGGGCATCAACTGGAGTCATCAACGAAGCTTTTGAAGGTGAGTCTGGGCCAGCACCCACGATTCTTGTGGCCTCTGCCCTGTAAGGAAAGTGCTTTTCATTGCAGTTGTCACTGCCTCAAATTCTCCATCTGTTAAATGGAAACAGCAAAGATTTACCTCTGTCATACTGAACTTGTAAAGGTTCATTCTGTGCCTGCTAGGTGCAATGAATTAGATAAAGGATGTGTAAGATTACCAAGCAAAAAGGCCCAAATGAGGTTGTAATTAAGCCTGACTCACAGAGACATCCAACTTGCATCTAAATTCTTGGTACTTCGCGACCCTGTTCCGCTGAAATAGATGCCTAAGTTCCTTGCAGAGCCAGGAGAGCCTTAGAAGGCTTCCATGGGGAAATCTGTTTCAATTTCAAAGACATCTACTCACTCTCCATGGGCTAAACATGGCCATTAGGCACTTCCTATAGGAGTACTGATTCAGTAGCCACCTGAAAGTGAGGCGTAATTTAGGCACCCTGGTAAGGTAGCCTTTATCCAAGCCCAAACCCTGATCGATTCAGGTCTTGCCTATGCTCTGCACACTGTGAATGAACAAACTAAGTGATGTTAGGGAAGACATACTTAAGATATGGGACACAACAAAGCTCAATTCTATAAGAACATTGTTAAAGTTGTGAAGACAGATATTTAAAAAAACCGTAATGGTAAATTTGAAGTTGTCTGTGCAACTGTGATGTAAATCATCTAAACATGGAAATAAACATCCTGACTGGGCCAGAATAGCAATCTTTTCACATCCTGCAGTAATTCCCGACTAACTAAATATTGAGGAAAAGTGAACAATATTAGTAAACAATGTGATCCGAATTCTACAAAAAGAAAGTTTTTATCAGTTGAAATATTTCACTTTTGTACCGCAGATTTATTTTTTCATTTAATCTGTTTGCATGCTATGGTTTTATAATGAAAAATATTGAATAGTAAAAGAACTACTTTCCATTCTAGAAAAACCGAACCTGACTGTTTCTAAAATATCTAAAGGCTTCGTTTTGGTGGCAATTTTTTATGGGCTTTTTTTTTCCCTTCACAAATTGTTGGTGAACTAGGAACTCACCCTGATTCACAAACAGTTTTGATACTTCGGTACTTCACATTTTCCTAAAAACTTCCTGATCCATCCCAGGAATGACACAGTACTCAATTACACAGCTACATAGACATTTTTCTTCAGGATACTACCTATATTCAATTGACTGACATTGTCCAATTGTCACTTAATTTGATATTTTGCTAATCTTTATCATTTGGTGAAGCTTTACAAATGTCAGTTTATCTCCATTGTGGTTTCTCTTTATGTCAAATCCGGTCTGTTCATGGCATGTTTACATTACAAGACAAAAAACTTTATGAAGACATGATGGGACCGGCACAGATAATCTATCATTTCATGCTTTTTTAACAGCTGATTTTGCACCCTTATGCTATAATAAAAAGCAATTTGCATACAGTGTAATTCCTTACTTTCTTTAAGGGTATCTTAGCTCTCAATAATTACATTCAGGAAAGAGATACTTAGTCTGGCACGAATGTAAGCCTGGCATTAGCTCAGGAAAGGAGTACAGCCAGTTAATTAGGCACTATGCCCAATCTAATAGGCCTTACATTTTGGATGGACTTTATCTCACCTAAATGCAGCTGTCTACAGGCTAGGAGTCTCATCTAGGATACTGTTCTAGGTAGCTCTGTAGTCAGAAGCAGAAACTGACAGCTCCTGTTTTTTAAGCATGTATCATATCAGGAAAGGGATCACCTTTTGGATTACTCTTCACTGATGATGGCTGGCATCCAGGTGACTTGCCATATTTAATTTGGTTCACGTAGAATCACAGGGTGGGTGAGATTGGAAAGGACCACTGGAAGTCACCCAGTCCAACATCCCTGCTCAAGCAGATCCCCCCAAACACGTTACTCAGGATAGTGTCCAAAACACAACATCTCAGTTATAGCATTTCAGACTAGATGTATACATTTCAGATGGATACAGGAACACAACATCCACTTGACACAGGCTGTACTGATCCAACTGCTTGCACCTGCTCCTGAGCTAGTTTGGTTTCCTAGCTTAGACATCTCTTCTCTGTGTTCCCTGACTCCACAGGCAACAGAGACATGAAAACTAACGGAGTTAAGAAGTTCTTGTGGCATTACGTCAATGTCTGCTCAAAATCTTTAGGAGGGCTGAAATTTCTAGAGAAGCCTGCCCTTCTGCTGCTTGGAGCTGGGGAAAGAGGCTGGAATATAGGTTCATGTGTGTGTGGTGGAGCAGGCCTGGCACAGATGTAACATGAAAGAATTTTAGTTTCAGTGTGAGTCTCTACTTAGCATGTGTCAGATAAGCCTGATCTTTCTCCAGCTGCTAACTTGCTCAATCTAAGCAAATAATTACTTTCACTGGGATGACAAGTACATATTCTTAATGTAAGAAACATTATTTTGCCAAAATTTCAGGTTCTGCCACACAGCAGAGGTCACAGAGAAAAAGCCATTGTTTTGTTTGTTTGCCAGGAACAAAAGTTGCATTCTTAGAATTTACAAAGTTGCAAAGGAAACCATGGATTGAGGCTTCCATGAAAAGTGTTAGTTTGAAGGATAAAAATTTGAAAAAAATCAGTTTAGTGCAGAAAATGTGGTTGTATATTGGAGTTTAAGGGTGATCTTAATAATAGCAGTACTCCATAATGTATATTTTAGTCAGGGAATCTCTTGACAGCAGTGACTTTTAAAATCAGACTCCATGAAACCTGTTTGTAATAACTTATTTGGTAAAATCTGGCCCACTGCGGTAAGCAGGGCAATTCAGTGTAGGCAGAGCTTTGGCCCTCAGAATTTCTGCTTGGCACACTCTCTTCCTGAGCCTTGGACCTTTCCACACCAGCTGCCATGTTCCCTCTTCCAGCTTCCCCCCATTCTTCCCTTTCCTTAGGTTCTGCCCAGCTGCTGTTGCCATAGACCCATTGCCGGATCTGCATTGGGAGGAGAAGACAAAGCAACTGTTCTCACGCTTCCATTCAATGTTTTCATGCTTCAGTTCTCAACAGTCCTTCATAACTTCTCCTCAGGTTCATTTGGTGATTCCCATACAGGAAATACCCATCAGGAAACAGGGTAGCTTGAATTTTATTCATCTACATATCATCCTTCCATTTAAATATATTTTAAAAGACTAAACACTTGATTAGCTCTTTACATGTCTCTATAATACAAATATTTATTTTCCTGTATATTTATAGTTCTCCTGTAGGTTATCTCCCTCTTTCCCCATGCACAGTCTTAATAAGCCCATTAAAATATTATGCTGTTTACTTGACTGAAGGCCTAGAGTCCTTGTGACGTCTTAATGTTGCTGGATTATCTGATCAGGGACACATGCATGTCAGTTTTCTGTAGCTCTCCAGCCTTGAATTAATTTGACAGTTTTTCTGCCTGCCATGTAAATCTCACGCAGTGGAATTCCATGAAACGTGGGCTCCAGAAGCGAGATTGATTTAAGCAAGAAAAGGCCATTCAGGTTCCAGTTGGGTTTCCAGACTAAAATGTGTGCTCCACTATGACTGTCAAAAACCGTTTGGGGCATGGAATATGTCTCAGACTGTAATTTGTAACACATTGTATAATAAGTTAGTGATTTTTAAAATTTGTATTCATTTCTAACTGGGACTAAGTGAAGTATTTCTCGTGTTGGTAGTAGTAGTAGAAAGATGACAGCCAAAACAAATAATCCAAAAGTCTGTTCCAAGATGGATTGTCCTTGACAACATTTTCCAAAAATGCTACACGGTTATTGGCCTTTGCGTGTAATGAAACTCCAGTCATGAGCCTCCAGCCAAGAAACGCTTGCTCTCACCGGGTGACCTAGTTCCAAAAGAAAGAGATAAATGTCAAGCAAAGTGAAATGACATGCCTCGAAATAGCTAAGATACTTAGCCTTACAGGGAATCATACATCTTCCAAATTCTGTTGAGTCTTACCTACCCACGGGTAGCCACACTTTTAGCAGGTCCATACGTGCTGTTGGTGATTTTCATAGGTGGGAGAGCTAAAAAACATTAGATTTTCTCGATAACCTTAATGCCGTGTGCAGTATGACACAGAGGTGGTAAGTGTGGGTAAACCAATACAGACAGTCTGCTAGTGAACAGTGGACAGCATGCTAACAGGATAGCATGGGGATGGCAAAAGGGGCACATGCTGTGTTACTGCAAGAGTTACCCTTCTAAAGCAGGCATCAAGTGTCCATAAACACGCCCGAGCAACACCAGCATCTCCTGGCACTGCTGCATTGGAAGGGAGGGAAGCAAACTCAGGACCAGGGTCTACCAGTTTAGAGTTTTTCCTTCTTGCTTTTACATGCTTTCTCAAGATGTTTTTGTGGGCTTAAAGTAGCAGTAATGATATTTATTTGAGTGAGGGCAGCACTATCCAGCTCAAGGACTGAGACACCAGTGGGTTTTTAATTCAATGGGAATTTACTGAGCACAGACCCTGTCACTGAAGTTCCCATTCATTGCTGAAAGATAACCTGTTCTTCCCCCAGTTCCAAGAAGTGCAGCATGCTAGAAGGACGGCCCTGCATTGCTGTAAAAATAACTGGACCATCTATTTTCAGACCTAAGTTTTTACATTTGCACATATAAGAGAGCACTACAACTTTTCAGGTCCCATGAGTGCCCCTTTACAGATGGAAACACCTGTTTGATTTGGCAAACGCCTTTCCCGACGTCAGACAACTGGGCATTGAGCAGCTGGAGCGACTTCTTGCCTTTATGACCCAGAAGGACTATTCTTATCAGAGCTGCTCCTCACAATGTCTTTTGGACCTATATGGAAAAGATGTCTAATTGCTCAGAAAAAGAGGCTCCTCTGGCAAGAGGAGATGCCAGGCAGTTGGAGAAAATCCAAGATAAAAGACTAAATACCGAAAGGAAATATATTTGGCCTCAAAACCGTGATTTTTATCTCCCTAAACTGGAAATATTGCTTGAAAAGTGTGGGAAGATACAAGAGCTAGAATTTTGTAATGTTTCTTTTTTTTCTTTTTTCTTTCCAAAGCCAGTGCATTTATTTTTTCAGCAGGTCAGGTACTTGCTAAAACTGTTGCTTGTATTTTTTTAAAATCTCTGTGCAAAATTTTGCACTGAGAGGACTTGATATTAAAAGCTAGAATCAGCGATTTCATCATTAATTATATGTTTGCACCCTGTACTGGCTGAGTACCTGTTTTCTGTTCCGCATGTAAGAGTCATCAGTTTATTTTCCTAAATCAAACGGCCTTTTAAAAACTATTCCACACACCTCTCTGAACGTAAAGTAATCACTTGGACAAACGGAAGCTTCTCTAAAGCAGATGTGTTGATAAGAGAGATTTTTAGAACCTTGTATCTAGTCTCCTTTGTATTTTTCTGAAATTCAGTAATCCTCTTCCCCAGTTAGCTTAGTGAGTGGCTGACCCAAAGCCTGCAGAGGTCAAAGAAAAGACTTCTTCCAAAAAAGAGTGAGTGGTTACAACACTGCAAGAAAAGGGGAACTTGGTGGTGTAATCATTTCTTATTTGTACTCCAGACAAATGGTGTTTGATTCCAGAGTGCACATGAGCCATAGGACGCTGCAAGTGAAGTCATGCTAATACTTGGCCACAGACTGAGGGAAAAAATCGGATGGTATAAGACTGTAAGAGCTGACATTTGTGTAGACAGATGTGGATAGATATAGGCAACTAAAATATAAAAACTGCATTTACACTGGGTGTCTAGGCTGTTTGACAGTCACCAGAGACTTGTAGACATATTTAGGGGATGTTAATGTGTAAAGGCAAAGATGTGGATTAAGCATCTCCACAAAGTGATTCACTCCTCCTTTCTCTGTTAACTGTAAAGGCAGACTAGGCAAGGAGCTTAAATTGGACATATAAGACCTGGGTGGTTAAAACTTGGTAAAATTAATCCTGTTTTTTAACCTGGAGAAAGGGAATGCCTTCCTATTTGTGTAGCCTTACTGCATTGCAGCAAATGTGGAACTGTTTTGGGTTTTTTTTCCTGTGCATTTATATTATAAATTTTAATAAACTAGGTAAGAGGCAGGTTTATATCTGTAATTACTGGGACAGCTTCTTGCATATAGAGATTTCAGTTCACAGTTCTCTAAAAAACATATTAAAATAAAAAGAAAGGCAATGCTTCAAGCAGATTAGTGCAGGTGAAATACAGGGTGAACAAAATTCTCACTTTTAGCACCTTTAGTGTTTGACAGAATAGCAAAGCTCAGTGAGTCACCCTCAAACCATGCAAGATCATATGCTTCATTAGGCAGGAAACACAGATATATCTCTACTGATACATAATACATAGTGGAGTATTAAAATGGATATATATTTGTTCTATTTATATTCTTACTGGCTATGTGCAGAAACTGAAACATAGCCCCTCCAGCTCCAGGTGGCCATCAGGTATCAGGAAAATACTCTTTACACAGGACCTGTCTCCTTGAGCTAACCAACGTGGCTGAGGTAAAGAAGTCAAGGTTCAATAGGCACCTTTTTCACCCTTAACAAAGATATGTCCTCAAGTGTTTCTCTCGAATGTGTTTGCTGTGGGGTATTTCTTTCATCCATGCCACTAAGTCAGCCAGTCTCTTGTTTACTGCCACGTACATTGTGTAGCAGTGTCAGAGGATGGACTACATATGAGAAAAACAGGAGGGTATTGCCGAGAAAAAGCAAATGTGACTAGACTTCTAAATACCTTACCATACTGAAGGTGCTAAGCATCATATGGGATTATGTCACCAGAATTAGTAACATCTCAGGCTGGCTACTTAGCTGGTGTAAATTGGTGGCACCCCACTGGTTTCAATGGAACTTCATTAATTTATGCTAGCTGAGGATCTGGCCCTGAAGTAGCTGTAATATAAGATCAGCATCTCTAGATCAGTTTATTCAGCCTCAACCAATCAGCTTTTCTACCGACATTCTTTTCTCTTCTTAAGTGTTGTCACCTTCTTGAATTTAAACACCAAAAACCCTTCCTCTGCTTATCAAGACATCACAAAAATTTGCACCCTTCCAGGCAGGACTTCAAAACATGTTGTGAGCCCCCAGAGTTTACCAAGCAGGCCAGGAAAGGCACTCTGCGATCATGAGGCAGGATCTGTGGCCCGGCTCAGCACTGTGGCTGCCCTGCAGCAGGAAGCAGACGACTGAGATGCTGGGATTGGGAAGGGGGAAGCACAGATTTTATCAGGTCAGGGCTGGTCTTCTCAGAGGAGGCTAAGCAAGCAAACTCTATTCCTCATTAGTATGAGTCAGGCGATCATAGTTTCTTGTGTTAGTTAATGTGGGTCTCTCTACAGTAAGCGTCTGCCTGTCCCCGGAGAGAGGAGGTGTGATTAATTTACCTGCAGCTTGGCTCAGATGCGCTTTACACACAAGTTTGAAGCACAAGATTTAAGCTTTAAGCGCAGCCCTACCAGGAATAGTGTCCAGCAAGGTCAAAGCCACATGCATTTAGGACCTGAGACGTGCGTCTGTGCAAGTACAATGCTGAGCTTTGAACTCCCCATTTTAGCCATTTGAAGCAGTCTACCCGGGACAGAACAGAGCTCAGTGGGAAGCTGCTTCTCAGTGGGGTACTCCTCAGCCTGTACAAGGCTCTGGACCGGCAGAGCCAGCCTGCCTCGTGCCCTGAGGTAGGTTGTTAAAAGCAAACTTGGCTAACTACACTATGCAGAGGTTCACAGTGTAGACAACCCTTCAGGATTTAAGCCTTTAGAGTTGACACTCCAGCACAACTTCAGATTCAGAAGGTGCTCCTTGGACGTCTCCTCTTGGGGTGTTTTGTTGACTCAGCCCAGCCTTGCTTGTGAAATCTGAGGGGATCACATCACATGGTCTATCCTGCATTTACTCACGTATAACCCAGCATGACTGTACATCAATCAACTAATTTTAGCGATGTTAAAACTGAAAAGAAAATAATGATATCTCGTAAATATACCGACCTGCATCTCCACTCCGGTTTCTCTCTATCTTCCTTCAATTTCTTAACATTTTTTGGCAGGGCCTTCCAAAGATTATTCAGAATTCTCTGAATTGACTTATGGCTTCCCAGGGTGCTGGTGGTGCTTCTAGTTGTCACATTTCTGGAGGAATTTCACAGCATATTGTGAATTTTTTCTTCAATCACTCATTTTTAGTATTTTCTGTCTTCATCCATTTTTCTGCTCCAACTAAATGGGCAAAAATTATTTGCTTGCTTTGCTGACTTACTTAACAGTTCAAACATTGTGCTATATAACTTGAGACCTTTGTGTAGCTTCTTTGCCTGGTACAGGAGAATGGTGTTAAACTTTCATCATCCCTGAACACTGCGCTAAGAGATGACTCAACAGTGAAGGAAAGGGCACTTACAGTCAAAAATGTCACTGTGAAAGTGGCAATGTATCTTACACGTCATGTCATAGGAGAAAGGTCATCAATATTATATTCTTCCTCCATCATTGGATATGATAAGAATATTGCAATTATTTGCAATTCTTGAATTCTTCAAAAATAGTATTTCTTTCTTATTGCATTCCCAAAGCTCAAGAAGTAAAACCAAGGCAAGGTGTTTGATTTTTTAGGTCTTTTTTCTGTAATGAGAAACACAGTGGCGCATAAGCTGAAAAAGGATTATAAAATTTTATATATTCTGTAGTTCTTCAGACCTGTTGGGGAAAGAATTAGTAATGTATCTATATATCTGGTAAAAATATCTCAGTGACCTCATACTCACATTTGTGTAAACATCACCTCATCAGTTCCAGATACTTATACAGGAAACAAATCTGAATGCTCCTCTAGTGTTCTATACTTAGGCAGGTCAGCCGGCATATGTCTGGTCTGTAAATACCCAGTTTTTCTTGGGTCCTTATTTTAAGGTTTCCCTCTTAAGAGTTTGCTGCAAATGTCCCCTCAGCATTTGCCTGTGTGCCTTTTCCAAAGCCACTTGCCCCTGAAGGTTGCCTTTAAATTAAATGAAAAAACAGCTACAAAGAAGAGCTGAATTGGTTGGTAAAGGCTTAGTTGGTGCTGAATTACTAAATATGGCTATAATAGCCCTGAACTGACAAAGTATCAAATGATTTTTCATTGCTGTCAGTCACCGTGGTATGTGACCACAGTTTGTTCTGTGTCCCAAACCCCTTCTTGCTAACAGGTTTCTAAAATCAAAATTCTCTTTCGTGATAATATTTCCTAATGGACTCTAGCATGTGGAATAAATTTCCGACTTTATAGCTTGGGGAGATGTGTGATTATAGTGACATAATAAATTGTGTGTTGCCTGGTGGAACAGCACAATGCTTGTGATTCCTTTGAACAGATAACCCTGAATGTCACGTGCTTAATTTTTCAGTTATGAAGTAAAATAAGAAGGGAGTGTAATAAAAGAAGATACATGTTACAAAAATAAATGCAAAAAATAGTAGCAGTTATAACTTGGATGCTTAGTTAACAAGTTTTTTATTTTTAAAAATTTATATCCCCTGCAATAGATTTCAAGCAACTATGTATAAATGAACTGCATCAAATTAGGGAAAAATAAAAAAATTTTTTAAACGTGAAAACCACAATGGATTGCCAAGTTTAAGCTTCTAGAAGGACAGAATACTAGGGAGACAGAAATCTAGACTAGTCCTCTAGAGAGACAGTATATAATGATTTTGTAGGTAGTAAACTGCCAATGTTACAGGACTCTTTAGCAATATTAATAGCAGGATTACTACAAAGGTTCAGATTAAAATCACTTCAGCTTTATGCAGCTTTACAAGTAAAAGAAGCAAGTCATGTATTCATGCCTGTATTGCTGCCTCTGGAGGTATGAACACTGACAAGCAACCTTTCCCAAGTGATTTGCTTAAAGTTCTGGTCCACGCAGACGATAGCAGAAAATAAATTTGAATCATCAGTCATTCTTATGAAGTCATTAGACCAGCTTTCTCCAACAGCTGTCTGATTTTGTTTGCTTTCTAACTCTACATGTATATTACCGGGCTGTTGTATTTTCTTTTTTTACATTTTATTTTTTTAACATTTTTTTCTCTTTTGTTTTCTTTTATTTTTCTTTTTTTTTTTCTTTTAATGCAGATAATGATACTCCATGTACAGATTCAGACAGTGTTCTTTCAGCCACACTAATGGAAACAAGGAATCAAGAGGGCTTAAATTATTTGGTACTAGTCAAAGAAGGCAACCAAGATGAAGAAAGCATCAATTCTGCTGAAATTAGTTAAGTCTGGTTACTGCTGTTTAAAAGAGGGAGTGAAAGAAGAGAAAAAACTCTTCAAAGAAGATATAAGCCAAGGAAAATATTCTGCATGTCACCATTCTTACAGAGTTGTCTTAAAAAAACCCCAACTCTTTAATAAAACCAGCAGAAAACATAATAAGGTACTGAATGGTGTGTATCAGGGTAAGACAGCGATTACATATCCTTTGATTTTCTACACGTTATGGTTTGGGTGCTTCACAGGAGATAGTTTAAAGTAAAAAAACATGTATCAGACCGTAAGGGATTTTACTGCGGTATTGATTAAACTTATGCAATCACATATGCCTCAGGCACAAGGCAGCCCTTCCGAAAAGGGAGTATTGGTATGCTGCTTCAAACAACAGACCAGCTCATTCATGAATAAAACCAAACAGTTGAAGTGGAGCTTCACTGTGCACAACCAAGATTTTACAAATTGAAAAAAAACAACATAAATACCAAACTCCAAATCAGAAAGCAATTGAAGAAGGGTGATCAGGTTGTCCACTGCTGCGGGTGGTCTGTTTCCCTATTAAATTCAAACAAATGTTTGCAATCATCTTGCATATTAAGTTTCACAGCAATTGATCTGTGAGTCCGGACAGTCCTATTTTCTTACATTTCTTCTCCTTTCCTTTTTGAATGTTCAACATCCTCATTTATTTTTTATCAGACTGGGTGAAGGAAGGTACTTTTCCTTGGTGTGTTTGGAGGTCAACTCAAAGTATATAATAAAATTTTATACAAATAATTATTGAATAAAAAACAGCAATAAGCTTTTTCTAACCTTTCGTCACGAGTAGTAGTTTTCAAATTATGTAGAGCTATTCACTGACATCTTTCAGAAAGTTAGAAATATGCTATAATTTTATGCAAATATTTGATAACGGGACACCCTGGAGAGTAGTAAAGGCTCTATCTGATGTCAGAATATATACATTTGTAAGAAGCAATGCCACTGCAATCAAGCTTCAAAAGTTTCTTAAATTGAGATTCAACACAAATGAACAAGAAATTTGGAGTCTGAACATTTTACCAAAATGAAATAGAAATTGAGATATTTTGAATTAGGATTCTTCAAAGTCCCTGAAAAGCCCATTCAAGCATTATGTAAATATTTTTCTTCATCTACAAATCAGTGTAAAAGATAGATTTGCTAATAGAAACAATTGCAGCACTTCACTATGCTCACCAGACCGTGAGCAACGGATATACAAATAAATACTGTATTATGTTTCCTTCCTCTTCGAGTGCTGCTTGACTGGTTGTACAACCATTCCTTCCATTTCAGCAATTTAAAAATTACTAATGTTTGCTAACCCATGGCCAGAAACCAGTAGGATCCCTGTTCTGTAGCCACCACACCTGAATGTGTTCTGTGTGCATAGTTTCACTTAAGTCAAGAACACTGCTCAGTCAGCAAGCCACAGAGAAAGGTTTTGAATAACAGCAGGACTCCATATGATATCTTTCTCTTTAGCAGGAGAAGCCTTCAATCCTCCCAAAATCTTGTCAAGACAACACCTTTCTCAGGCCTTGTGAGCACCTGTGATGTGATATCCCAAGTCAATTCAGTTTTGTGTAGGTCTGCATTGGAAAAGAATTATGGAAGAGCCTAACCAACGTGTGTAAACTGGGTTAGTGGGCGAGATGAGCACCAGTGACAGAGAGCAGTCAGGAGTAATGCCCTCCAGGTCTTGAAGCAGTCACAAATATGTAAAGCAGCACAGAAAGAAAAGAGGAAAGGTAATTCTCGGTGTGTTCACATTTTGTAAGTCTTAGAAGACAAGCCTAGTTTTAATGAAATATTTAGCACAGCATGATGAGAAAAAAGTGTCAAGTTTAATACACTGCCAACAAATGAAACCTTAGGGTATTGACCAGTGACCTATGCCTTTTGCACCTGATAGTATGAAAAATGTACTGGACAGGATAAAAAATTACCTTATTGATCCAAATTTGAGGATCCTGATCTATAGCTTTTTTAATTTAGTGGAAGACACAACTCCTAACCTGCCCAGTAATTGTGGTCATCTGAGTCATGCTCAGCGACACAGTGTGAGCTCTGAGCATGGCCCTGCTCACACACAGGCAAAAACTCCATTGTCCCTCCCTCATTTTCCTGCCTTAGAGAAGTAAGTATGCAAATGCAACTATTCCACTGAGTTATGGTAAAGCTGAATTTGATGTAAACAAGCTTAACCTCACTTGCATCCACCCACGATTCTACTTGAAGACAGTTTCTTGATCCCTCATGTTTCTGTATCACCCATCTCTTTACACATCTTCATGATTTCACCTTCTCTGTGTTACTGAAGTGTTGCTTCCTCTCTTCGTTCAAACTCTTCTTGATTCACGTTTTTCTCATCAACACTTATTCGCTATCAGGAGGTCACCTCTTGCCTTCCAGCAGACAGGGCCTGATGGCAGTTTTTGTGCTACTTTTGGACACAGTAGGGAAGACACAAATTTAAGTGGTGATGAGAATGAAAGATCTCTTAAGCACATTCTCTCTTGGCAGGGAAATGGGTACTACCTGGCCTGTGTTTGCCTCTGTTTTTACCTCCTCCTATGGCAGATCAAGGGAGTCAAGAAATCCTTGAGTTCAACTATCTTGACTTTCATGGTTACAGATTTTAAATAAGTATAGATGGATTTAAGGGTGATAATGTCGTTTAAAGGAGATAGGTGTTTAGGGGGGAAAAGAATCCTGACGTATCAAAAAGGTTATATGTGAGATAAGGGTAGTATAAGGCATGTGGACCCAATTTTCAGCTGCTGTAAATCAGGTTAGATATGTTAAGCTAAGCTGATGTACAGCAGTATAAAAACTGTCTCCAAGTGTTTAGCTTAAATTTGTCCTGAGACAGGTAGACCTATGCCCATCCAGTTCCTGAAAAAAGAAGGCTAATGTATTTAAGTCTCCTTTTCTCCATTTTATTGCTGAGCATGACATTACATGGAATCAAATCTCTTTGGTTAATTTGAGTCATCTGCATGGTTGTGTCCGCTCCCAATGTCTTGTGCTCCCTCAGTCTATTCGCTGGGGGGGGGCACAGAGAGAGAAGCAGAGAAGGCTTTGATTCTGTGCAGGCACCTTTCAGCAATAACTAAAATATTACTGTGTTATCAGTATTGTTTTGGTTGCAAATCTAAAATGCAACACAAGAAAAACTGCTGCGAAGAAAATAAACTCCAACCCAGTACAGTCTCTAATCTGCTGGGGAAGAGGAGACCTGTGCCCCCAGGCACTGATCAGGGGATGCCCCAGGTGAATCTCTGGGCCACAACCAGTTCCTGTCTCAGGCTCTTCCGTGTTCCTTGATGCCAGGACAAACACTGAGCAACCGCGGTGAACAGGCTGCACACATGATACCACACACACAACCCACGAATGCTGGGCTCTCAAATGGCCATGGCTGAACTCTGAGCTGTGCTTGGACAGACGTAGACAAATAGTGTGTCTGTAGTTGGTTTGTCTAGTCCTTCAACTGCAGACTTGACATTCATATGAATGAGTGAAAAATATTCTCCTTCTACCTATGACTAGTATTCACTACAACCCAACACAAATGCTGTGGTGATTAATTAGTGTTTGTAAATTATTTCGTAAATGTGAAGGGCCAGAGCAGATGTTACTGATTTACTAAGGCAGTATTTTCAGTGGCATCAATTCTAAGTTTTTTATCTTCAGGTGTACAGCAGGTGGTAGCACCCAGCCATCAGTGAACTTCTATTTTTCAGGGTTGCTTGCAGGGGCTTTTGAGCTGGCACATACTGACAACCATATCTATCCAAAATCTGTGTACCTCATGCTTTCTATTTGGGATGCATGATCAGGATACTATGAAAGAAAAACCAATGTTTTATGACAAGGATAATGAGTTCTTATTAGATCAAAGATAAAATTATGAAAATGTGCACGTAGCTGCTGCTGAGAGATACGCCAGGCACTAGCAGGGTCACTCTCTGATCCTCATGTGCCACATAGGAACTGCCTAGCAGTTTGACATAAGCTATGAGAATGTGTCTGTCAAGAGCTCTGAAGGAAAAACTTATACATCTTGAAAGGATGATTTGTCAAGATATGAAAGGCAAAAGACATCTTCTGTTTTATCACATTGGACAGAAAAACTTGGGGTGTCAAGACGATTTCTTTGCCTTTTTTATATTTAACATTCAGGTTTCATCTTCTCTGGGAGACTTTACTGTCATTCATTCAATGGTATCATCACAAGATTTGGGAGACTTAAAAATGACCACCAGAAAAGCAAAAAGTTGTATAGCTACACTGCTAACACAAGTTTTTTCTCTTAGTCTTTGTTACCTGCAGAAATTAATATGTGTTGAGGACAAGAAAGGCAAGAACTAAGTTCACCTCAGACTAACTTATCTGAGACCCTCAAGCCAAGGTCCAGGCTTGAGACTAAAGTTGTTGTTTTTCCTCAGCTTTCCTGGTACCCTCGATAACAGAGGCTACTAACACCCTCTAGATCACAATGGCCCTCAGAAGTTTCTTCTCTCACAGTTGTATAGAAGGGCACAAAGATCCTGACTGCAGAGTCACTGCACCCTTGCTTTCCATGACGGTTTTCAGCAGAGAAAGTTTTACCATCTGTTTGAATTGACAAATGTCTTCAGGTTATTTCCTATTTTATTTAAATTTTCTTTGATATCTGTGGCATGCTGTCTGTGACGGTTTGAGTCCTCAGGTGTGGCTTTACTGAGCATAACCGGGTGAAATTGATCCTCTGTAATTTGGCTTTAGGGATATGCATTTTAATAGCAACTGTGAAGGCAAGCTTGTTTCTAGATTCAAATTTACCTCTTTCTATACAAAGCTGATATTAATTCAGCTAGACCTGAAAAAGGATGTTGCAGAAAAAAATGTCTATAAAATAGCCCTGGCAGATCTGTTAATGGTTAAAAAATTCTAACTTACTTTCATTTAACTCATTCTTGAAAATTTTTGTTACACACACTCTAGTGAGTTGCAGAAGCTTGCATACCAGCTGGATTTTTCAAACAATCATGGCTCTATTTATAATGACACTTAGCAACTCTAACTGTTAATATGTTTTAACTCTAAAAAATAGCCAGAAACTCAGGGTATCAAAGCCAAGTGAAGATGCCGAAATATCGTCATTATTACCACTGACTTTTAACTGATCCTGCTGTATAAATAACCCTTTTAATAATGTGTTAACTTCTTTGTGTGACATCTTCCATTTGGAGGATGTTCATCTTTTACTGTAAGAACAGTATTGCAAAATAACCACTCCCTGTTTGGATATTAATTCCTTTTGCAATTATGTTGACATGGCTGGATTTTCTTTCTGGAATAGAATAGAATCTTTTAGGTTGGAAAAGACTTCTAAGATCGTTGAGTTCAACCATCAACCCAGCACTGCCAAGTGCACCACTAAACCATGTCCCTAAGTACCACATCTACACGTCTTTTAAATACCTCCAGGGATGATGACTCCACCACTTCCCTAGGCAGCCTGTTCCAACGCTTGACAGCCCTCTTTGAGAAGAAATGTCCCGTAAAATCCAATCTAAACCTTCCCTGGTGCAACTTAAGGATGTTTCCTCTCATTCTGTCACCTGTTACTTAGGAGAAGAAACAGACCCTCACCTTCCTACAACCTCCTTTCAGGTAGTCATAGAGAGTGATAAGGTTACCCTTGAGCCTCCATTCCTCCAGGCTAAACAACCCCAGTTCCCTCAGTTGCTCCAAGTAAGATTTGCTCCCAAGACCCTTCACCAGCTCTGATGCCCTTCACAGATTCACAGAATCAAGGTTGGAAATGGCCTCCAAGATCATGGAGTCCAACTTCATCAACTAAACCATAGCACTAAGTGCCATGTCCGGTCATTTCTTGGACACTTCTAGGGATAGTGACTCTGCCACCTTGGCAATCCATTCCAATGCTTGACAAACCTTTCCATGAAGAAATTCTTCCTAATATGCAGCCTCAACCTCCTCTGGCACAGCTTGGGGCTATGTCCCCTTGTCCTGCCACTTGTTGCCTGGGGGAAATTGCCTCACCTCACTACAGCTTCCTTTCAGGCAGTTGTAGAGAGTGATAAAGTCTCCTCTGAGTCTCCTTTTCTCCAGGCTAAGCAATCCCAGCTCCCTCAGCTGCTTGTGCTGAGGGAACACTTGTGTTCCAGACCCTTCACCAGCTCTGTTGCCCCTCTCTGGTCGTGCTCCAGCACCTCAGTGTCCTTGTCGTGAGGGGCCCAGAGCTGCATGCAGGATTCGAGGTGCGGCCTCGCCAGTGCCAAGTACAGAGGGACAGTCCCTGCCCTGGTGCTGCTGGCCACAAGATTTCTGACACAAGCCAGGATGCCATTGGCCTTCTTGGCCACCTAGGCACAGCTGGATCATGTTCAGTTGGATGCCAACCAGCACCCCCAGGTCCTTTTCCTCTGGGCAGTTTTCCAGCCACTCTTCCCCCAACCTGTAGCACTGCCCAGGATTGTTGTGACCCAAGGGCAGGACCAGGCACTCAGCCTTGTTGAACCTCACACAATCGGCCTTGGCCCAAGGATCCAGCCTGTTCGGATCCCTCCACAGAGCCTTTCTGCCCTCATCCTGCTCAGCTTGGTGTTGTCTGCAAAGTGAAAAGGCAACACTCAATCCCCTCATCCATACCACTGATTAAGATATTAAACAGGACTGGACCCAATATTGAGCCTTGGGGGGCACCACTTGTGATGGCTGCCCACTGGATGTAGCCCCATTCACCACCACTCTCTGGGCCCAGCCATCCAGCCAGCTCTTTACCCAGTGAGCTGGGTAAAACCCCGGCCCAGCCACGAGCAGCCGGTTTCTTCAGGAGAATGCTGTGGGAAACAGTGTCAAAGGCTTTACTAAAGTCCAGATAGAAAACATCCACAGCCTTTTCCTCATCCACTAAGTGGGTCATCTTGCCGTAGAAGGACATCAGGTTAGTTAAGCAAAACCTGCCTTTTGTAAAGCCATGCTACCTGAGCCTGATCCCCAGATTGTCCTGCATGTGCTGTGTGATGGCCCTCAAAGTGATCTGATCCATTCAGATCTTTTTTTCAGGGAATGCTTTCTGGAATGCCTTTCTATGTCCATACAGAAATAAATTTATGGGGAAAAGTGTTACTAAAAATCTCTTTAGCATTCTTTGATTCAGTTTTATATTACGAGTAAAATACTTAATCTTGATGGAAGCAATATAACAAAAAGTAGTGACAAAGTGACTAGAGCTGCAAATGCCCTATAGTTACCATATTTGCACAGCTGTGTTTTGGCTCATCGCAGAGTCCTGCAGGTCCTAAGTGGTATATATGTTTCTGGCGTATGGGAAGCAATTAAAGATATATGAGTTATAGGATGGCTTTTAAAAAACAAGCCTATGTGCAAGGAGGTTGGACTGTGAATAAAATCTTATGACTGTTACTCTAAGGACAATGCAAATACAAAAATTGCAAATTCTTATCAGATCTACACTTTTTGTTCTAAAATGGCAAAAATGTCGAGTTAAGTGGCAAAGGAAAACAATAATATGCCCTTGGAAATACTCCCAAAGAGTGTAAACAAAATCAAATACAAGTGCTCTCTTAAATACAGGATTTGCATTTTCTTAGCAGAATAAACTCTCTGCCTTGACTCTCTGTGCAGTCACTGAAGTGGAGGTCATGGCTAGTGACAACTGGGAGCTGTTCCTGAAGGCTTTCTTGCCTTTTTAGGTTATGAGGGTCTCTGTGTGTTTAGGATAATATGATTGACGGCTCCACTCCGGCCCCAATTAGCACCCTATAATTTATTAGCTTCTGCTTTCAGATTATGCGCTAACTTCACAAATATTTCAACCACGGAAACAGCAGCTATCAAGTGTCTCTTTCCTGATCCAGCTCACTCGGACTGCAGTTAAATACAAGGAGGGAGCTGTGTAGGTCTGTCAAGAGAGAATAATCATTTGTGTCTGTGTGCAACTGGGGCTGTCACAGTTTTTTAGGACCCAGCTTCTGGAAAAAAGGAGTAGTTCCACTGGATCAGAATAAGGGGTTAGGGCTTGGTTCCTGCCACAGGGGTTCGGTGCAGGATTGAGACCAGTGCACTGGCTCTTCCTGGAAAGGCCCGTGTTTGTCCAACACTGTTTATCATGTAAATACTGACTGCATGCAAACAATATTGACAGGAAAGTTTGTGTCCCTTCTAACACTGTTTCTTTGCTCCTCGCTGCTGCAGTGTTGGAAAGAGCCTGGGTGAGGCAGGAGAACAGAGAGGGGATGAGATGCGGGGTCCGGGCCGAGGACAGAAGTCAAGGAGAGGAGAAGTGGAGAGGTTGGGATGAATATGATGAGGGAGAAGGGGCGCCTCGCAGCTGTACCCGGGCCAGGTAGGGCAGAAGGAAATGTGCCATGCCACAGGGAGATGGAGTACTCTCAGTAATATCTAACGTGGTATTACATCTCCTAATGGGACAGCACTCCTGCCAGGTGTTTATCTTGCCTTTACCATGAATGAATAAGCAACTGGCACATACCTAAAGAAATGTTCCAGTCCTTGGCCAGCGTGTGCTTTTGTGGGCTGCAACCACGCATGGCAAATGGAAGTGCCCCTAGACTGGTGCCCAGGAGAGTGCACACCTGCACCCTGCAGCCCAATATCCCTGCAGCCCAATATCCCTGCAGCCCAATATCCCTGCACCCCTGCACCTCTGCACTCCTACACTACTGTACCGTGCACACCTGCATCCTGCATCCTTGCACCCTGCACTCTTACACTCCTACAATCCTGCACCCTGCATCCCTGCACCCCTGCACATTTAGATTCGTGCTCTCTGCATCCTTGCACTCCTTCACTCCTGCACTCCTGAACGGGCTCTTCCAGCACCTTCCCTATCTCTTGTGGGACCTGACACAGAGAGGGCAGGGGCAGGAGGATGGGGCCACTGCACCCCAGGGCCTCTCTGCTACAATTTGCTCTTACAGCTTTAATGCACCTTATTCCTGAGTTATGCCTGGCTAAGGAGGCAGTAGAAGGTGCACTGCAAAGATGACTCCTCCTCTATGATTAGAAATGGACACGAAGAGCCCAGGCTGAGTCGTTTGTCATTATATTCAGATTAGATAATAGTGTTACCATGCTGAGAACGAAATTAACCATATGGTTCCCTAGGCTGCAGTCCCAAAGCTTGGGAACTGACTGAAGTAAAACGTCTTTTTCTTTTTCTTTCTCTTTTTCTTTTTCTTTCTCTTTTTCTTTTTCTTTCTCTTTTTCTTTTTCTTTCTCTTTTTCTTTTTCTTTCTCTTTTTCTTTTTCTTTCTCTTTTTCTTTTTCTTTCTCTTTTTCTTTTTCTTTCTCTTTTTCTTTTTCTTTCTCTTTTTCTTTTTCTTTCTCTTTTTCTTTTTCTTTCTCTTTTTCTTTTTCTTTCTCTTTTTCTTTTTCTTTCTCTTTTTCTTTTTCTTTCTCTTTTTCTTTTTCTTTCTTTTTCTTTTTTTTTCTTCTTTTTCCCCTTTTTCCTTTTTTTTTTTTAATGATCTCCTACTTCCATTTCCCTATGTAAAATTGCCTAGCATACAAAATCATTGTCTTACTCCTGAAAATAATCATAGGACCCTCTCCTTTCCCTGCTGCAACTGCTCCTCTGGGTGGCAGGCCCGGGAAGACAGCCAGGACATTATAATCCTCCACAGGAGCTGGCACATCCTTCTATAATCAAAAGGGCACGTTAATTACAACACTTGCCCAGAAAAAGATGAAGAGCAACTATCAGTTAGAGAAGGCTGCTGCATCCAAAGCCACTAGCAGCATTTTCCTCCCTTCCAAGAAGGGCCCAACATTTAAGCCCTAGCTAGAGCTTGTCTTGTGAACCTAAATATGACTTCAAAGGGAAGGCGAGAAGGGTCGGCAGCTCCTGACCCAAGGAGGAGACAGGGCAGATACATTTCCCCAGAGGCGGCAGCACACAGTCTAGGGGACGCAAAAAGGATTATTCAAACTCTCTTTCACCCTCTATCTCCTCCCTTCCTCCTCCTCTGCTGGGGGCTCCTATGGAAAACACACTAGAAAAGGAGATGAGAAGTAAGCAACACTACCCTAAAGCTCTCCAACATTAGACTGTAAGTGTAGGGGCACGTATATTCATTTAAGAGTTTTATGCTTCATTCTTGCGACTGCAGCCACACTGAAGCAAAAACCTCATTAAAATAAAGCAAAGACTTCACCCACAAATACCATGCCCTATCCCCATCTCCTTCCTTCCCTTGACAGATCACTTTTAACCTCAGGGATCATTAAAAGAGTACTCCTTCATGCTTTGCTAATTTTCAGCTATTTTCAGAAAGGGAAATAAATATCTGTGGTGAATACATCCAGAGCTCATTTTGGAAACTGCTTGTAGAGAGGACACTCTTGCTATTGGGCAGCAGCAGATACACTTGCTATGCCCAGCACTGTCATGCTCTGCAGCAGATCCTGTCCCTCTTCCTCCTTCACTGGGCTCTGCACGAAGGGATTTGAAGCTGTTTCTTTGTGTCTGTTTGTCTGTCACAGCTGGGCTAGTGTGTTTGTCAGGTGGGCAGCTAGAGAGCACAGTCTGGTGCATGACATTCAGAAATGGACAGCAGGAGGATCTGCTCCTCGGGCTGCAGAGATGGGGACTCACATCCCTTTCAGTGTGTGATTAGCACATGACAGGTAATATTTACGTAATATCTGAGAGGGGTTTCTTTCGTAATTCCAGATTTTCTGCAAGCATTCATGGCTAAGGGAGTAATAACTTATGATGCAAAGAGGAATAAAACCGACTTGAGAAACGGCATGGAGGTCATGTGCACTGTTACTGCATTAGGAGCTGTGGCCCCAGTCCTGCAAAGACTAATGCCCAAGCCTTAAATGTTGATGCTCTGAGTGGTCCTTTAGAATAACACAGAGTGAGCAAAACTGCAAGGATTACCCAAAACGGGGCACGTGTTCTTTCAGGCTACAGTCCACTCGGAATAGGAGCATTTTTAAAAAGTTGTTTGTACTTTAGCACTTTGAGCCACTGTCTTGGCTTTTGTGTTTAGATGCTTTCATGATACAACAGTAAAAAATGTACCCACAGAACGAATCTCAAAACCAATATTCATGTATTCATTGCATAAATTCTCATGCTTGAATACATTCACAGTCAAAACGAATTGTAAATGCCAATGTAGTAAATGACTGGTTTATGCTTACATGAGTATTTCCAAATGTATTTGGGCTGCATCACTCAGCCCTCCTCATTAAGAATTGCAGAGAAGAGGGGAGGAAGAGAGAAAGAAAATAGGAAGAAAAAAGAAAGAAAAAAGAAAGAAAAAAGAAAGAAAAAAGAAAGAAAAAAGAAAAAATTGTGGTGAAGCACAACCAACCATAGACTCAGATTTATCTTTTTTTTTTTTTTTAAATCCTTTTAAAACAGCCTGAAAAAGCCCTCGGGAAAATGCTCACAAAATGACCCTGCTAACTTTAAGCTTCTGCAGTTAAACACCATTTTTAGTTACTTTTCTCCTGCAAAAAGCTGGTGCCTTCTTCCTTGATAAACACCTCGGAATGTTTTTGGTTTAACCAATAACGTAAATTCCGGGGTCATTCCCTCGCCCTTTGCACCTTGTCTGGGCTCTGGCTCTTTGGAGGGTGAGGGAAAAATGCCCATCGTTTTTTCTGGCTGAAGGAATCACGGCAAGTCCGCCCCTGCCATTTGCTAAGCTCTGGCCAGGAGTGCTTCTTGTCGGCTTCTCACAGTACGTGCTCACACTGCTTTGTCAAGCTCTTTCTATTAGGATTCCTATTCTTTGCCAGAAATTGAGTTATCACCAAACCCAGGAGAAGGAAGTCTGGGTTGTTCATAACTCCACTTCTGACACACGGTGAACATTTTGCCAGCTTTTGTGAGAGTGTGGAAGGTAAAAACTCTCATCGCAGCACAAAAGTTCATTTTCTACTGCTTCTCCTAGTGTCAGGGGGTAATGTTAGGAATGTCCTACTATACACTTTAAAATTTGTCAGCTTCAAAGACATTACACTAAGAAAAAAGACCCAGAAAAAAACCCAAAACACAGTAGTGTTGGGATCAGATGTTTTGTCTATAAAAAAGTCAGCTTTTAAGTACAGAGTAAGTGCCATTTCTGCCCTGTTTCATTAATTATTCATAACTTGGTAATACCAATTTCATTTACCACTGCAATAGCAATTCTATACGCTACAGTCCCCTCTTCTAGCAGAATACGGGGCAGTTCCCTTACTCTAACCGATCTTACAGACACACCATATTCTAAAATGTAGCACTGCAATGGTCTCATATTTTCTTATCTTTTGCATTTATGTATTTTACTTACTAAGAAAATATTTTCAGCTGTTACGATTTCTATTTATCTTTCATGCAAAATAATAAAATAACTCACTTCATCCACTTGAGAGATACTTTTTCTGCTTCACCCTGAGGTTTCCAGTTCACCTCATTTCTCTTATTTAGCTTTAATTCTTCATTAATGTACACAGGGTGAAAGAAGGAAATACCTTTAATACAGCTTTGCTACTGTTAAATATCTAATTCCCTCTTTCAAAAACCCCCAAACAAAACAACTACTAAAGTGGCAAAATGACAGCAACAAGTAGACAAGGGGAACTGTTAGAGGCAACTCAGACCTAGTGTCCATCATGTGCTTTTCGTTCTGGTGTTCCCTTTAAAGGCTGTTGGGTTGAAGGTGAGCCATTCTTCATCAGATTCCTTTCTCCTCTTGCTTTAAGAGGGTTTTACTTTCACCAGAAAATGTTTATTGCAAAAAGAAAAAAAAAAAAGGAAACAAAAAAAACAACCAAAACCGAACAAACAACCCCACCCCCAACCAAACAACTGTTATACATCCAATGCAAATGTGCCAAACTCTGAGAAGTGCCACCTTGGTTTTCGTCTTTCTGGGATTTAAGCAGTTGTGAGGGGAACAGCTGCATATCTGTAAGTCCAGGGCAGGTGGCCCCAATCAGACACTTGCCACTCACAACCACAAAGCAGAAAAATCTGACCAGTTCCTTGATAGTCCGAAAATGTTCGTGAGTTCCAGTTTCTTCTCCTTTTACTTTTCTATAATGGAAAGTAAAAATCCAGTTCAAAACTGCTGAGTAGCTTTCCTGTGTTTGCATTCAAGAAATAGCTTTCACTGCCATAAAAAAATATTCACGCCACTAAAAAACCCCCCACAACTTCCTCTGCTCCTTGTACGAAGGCCAGTGGTTTTGCATCACCGTCCATGATGTCATTTGACTCTTTCAGAGTAGTCTGGCTGCAGGTCTGGGTGTGGGGTCTGCTTAAATAGAAGTTCAATGTCTTTGGCTCTCCTCTTGCAACAGAACGACTTTCCTTTCCGAAATAAGTCTTAAGTATCTCCTTTGCAATGCCAGGTCCTTTTAAATCCCGTTGTCTTTCCCCGAGCAGCAGGACCACGGTGGGCTTGGAAAAGGGCAAGGGGGAATCTGAGAGTCTTTGAGTCAGCACATCAGCTCAGAAGGGATCCACCACAGAAGGAGTAACGGCGAGCTGCAAACCAAGATCAGAAGCTGTTACAAACTGACCCGATTTCAGCTCTGAATGCCACCATGTCTAACGGGTAGAGAGCTACAGGGGAGAGCCAGGGGAAGAAGAGTGAAGGACAGCTCTAAAACCAGTACAGATCCTTGCTTTTATCCTGAGGTTGCAAACCTGAGAATGGAGAGAAGAAAAAAAAAAAAAACGAAGAAGAAAAATAGGTACAGGCATTTAAGAACAGAGGAAAACAAATTGCATTTCTTGCCAGCTGAGATCAGCCTAAAGCATGGGATCTCCAGAGCCCCAGAAGGCTGTGAAACAAGGAGAAGAGCCCAAGCCAGGCTGGAGACAGGCACACGTCCCTCCTGCTTAAAGTGAGGACACCATAAGGAGCCATTAGTGGCTGCAATAACGAAACCAGCATGGAGCAGGCCTTCCTTGCCTTCACAACCACTGACTCAGGATCTGTCACTGCTGACTGTGCCTGTGTACCCATTTTTGTCAACACTACAGCCACAGCCTTGGTTCCAGACACCCCACCAGGCACTACCAGGGGAAAACCACTGCCTTTTTTGCTCAGCAAGTGCAATTGTGCTTTCATCTCAAAAACTGGAAGGAAAAGGTAAATAAGGAGAGGAGCTAGTTCATGAATCTGCGTGGTGTCTAGAAATGACCCCTCTGGGCAGCACGTGGTTGGAGCCAAGCAGTGACCTTTGGTGCTTCTCCATTCTGCTCCCAGCTCCCATTGCTCAATGCAGGAGCAATACCAGGTCCAGGACAGAAGTGCCTCAAAGCAGGCCTCAGGACATGTTTGAGGGCATCAGAAATTCAAATAATGTTGTGGAGATGTGATGTATTTGCCTGTCCCATCCTTCCTCTCCCTTCCTCACTTGCCTGGCCTGAGATTCCCAAGAAGAGCACCCAGGGCAGAGCTCAGGTGTCACACATGGGGCTTCCACCCTCACTTCATTCCCCCACAGCAGAACCTCAGCCACCTCCCATGGGGAGTCCTTCCTTACTGCTATGGATGGTGTAGAATCAGGGAGCAGGGGTGAAGCTGAGCCGGGGGACCTCAAGGTACCGAGGGGAGTTCGTTACCTGTGTCCACATTGAGGCCGATGCTCTGTGCCATGTCCCCCGTTGCACTGGGGAAGGGACCTGGTGTCGTCCAGGCTGCAGCAGTGCCCGGTTCGCTCTTGCCCAGTTCACAGGCAGGACTGACTGGTGCAGATACGGAGGCGGGGGTGAGGCGGTGAGGGCGGACGGAGGCGGTGGGCACCAGGAGCGAGCCGTAGCGGGGGTCGAAGTGGGGCCCGTAGACCTCGTGCATGGCAGTGGGGCGGGGGTAGGCAGTGCCCTGTGTCCCAATGTAGGGGTGGTGGTGGTGGTGGTGGTGGTGGTGGTGGGCGTGGTGCCAGGGCTCGGGGCCGCCCTGGTGCAGGTGGCCGTGCAGAGAGGCGGGCGCGTAGGGGTCGGCGGCAGCGAAGGGCAGCTCGCTGTGGGCGGCAGCTGCCAGGGGGCTGCTCAGGCTGGCTGGGACCGAAGAGGGCTGGTATGTGCTGTTCCAGAAGGACGGCGGGAAGATGCGCTGGCTCATCGGGAAGGAACCATCTGAGTGAAGGAAGTGGGAAAGAAAGTCAGCAATGAGCACACCCTACAAGCCTTGATCTCCTTTCCCTAAGGGTCTGTCCCTCCCTGTTCCACCCAAACCAGCCCTTTCATTCCCTTTATTCCACGAAAAACTGCCGAGCACAAGAACTTACTCCAGACAAGTACAGATTCCTCTCCAACTAAACAACCAAAACACCTAGCCTATGGCTTATCCATGAAACTGAAACTATTTGCTCCAGGTTTCTCTAAGTATGTAGATGGGCAAAAGGTTGTTATCTAAGGTGAGAGAAACATCTCTTTTCTTCAGTAGTAGAAACTGTGTGAGAGCTACTATACACTACTTAAATTTTTAGGATTGAGTTTTTCTTGTTTGTTTTTGTAATAATCTCCTTGTCTAAGCATTTATGCCCAACGCTTCCCGGAAAGCGGCTGCTGCCTCAGTGCAATTGCAAAGTGAGCAGGAACAGTGAGAGATGTGACTAAAGGCAAGCATGAATTACTCAAATATCTGGTGGCAATTCTCCATCTATTACACTGGCCTGTTTCTTAGGTATATTTTCAACATGTTTGGGAAGCCCTCAGCAGATCTTTGGAGATTGGCAGGGCAAAGGACAAGGACCCTACATTTTCTTAGCCCAGTAAGCAACGTGCAAGATGGATTGGTGATTATTAATTGCACAAATAGATGTTATACATGATTAATTGGGAATGCACACTGTTCCTGAAAGAAATAAAACCATGCACCTAATACATCTTTGCCACGGAAGTATGTCAGCTCCAAGCCTTGGGATTGCTTGGGAGAAGGGCAAACAGTTCATGATGAGCAAAAAAACCTCCTCTCCTGCCATCAGTTCCAGCACTGAGTATCTCTCACCCGTGAAATATTCTTAGACGCTGCAGACAGCAATCCATGCAGGGACTGGGAAACCAGCCTTGGCCGAGCAGGTGGCCCTGTGAGGGAGGGTTACTAAGACTGCCCACAAGGAAGTGCCAGCCCCAACTCTGTGGCAGATGGAGTGTGGGGAAGGCTATTCCCCTCTGCCCTGAGTACCCTCGTGGGCCTGTCCAGTGTGAATCAGGCATAGATAAGGAGAGCTGTGCATAAGCCATGGCCTTGGCCTTGACAGCACATGGCAATGTGCAGGTCTGGAAGCCCTCCTTTTCAGAAACTTAAGAGTCCTTGTCAGTGCTCCAGCAGCAATCAGGGTGGTGATAGATGCAGAGCAAGATACAGAGAAACACAAGATCATTTTTTTAGAGGCGGGAAGCTGATGAGATGGTTCCCACATTCACTTTTTGCTTTCCTCCCATCACTATGACCACTCTAAACTGAAAGCTGGGGTCAAGGGGATGCACTGGTCACAGTCACAGTTTGGGGGTCACTCCACCACTAGTTGGGCGGTAGCCCCCTCCAGGTAAAGCATCTGCAGTGAAAAGACAATTTGTTTCCCCCGACCGCCTCCCAGGCTGCTTTCCCCCGGGGCCATGGCCACCCGGCACAATCTGAAGGGCTTTATTCTCTCCTTTTTTACCCTAAAAGGGCCAAGCAGCTGGCGGCTCCTGGCCTGGGATCCCAGGGGATGCCTGCCAGGCACCAGCCGCTAGTGCAAGGGAGGAGAGAGCCGGGATGGGCAGCCGAGGCGGGAACGAGGAGCTGGCCCAGAGGGGGCCTCCGCCGCCCCCCGCTCCCCCCGCGCCTCGCTGGGCGCTCACCCCGCCAGGAGCCCGCGTTCCGCGCTGCCTTCGCGCTGCCGAGGGAGAAGCTGCTGGGCTGGCTGAGCGCCCGGCTGAAATGCTCGTCCACCACGGCGCTGATGTCCCCCTGGAAGTAGGTGAAGAGGACACAGCGGGAGCTGATGTACTCGGCCTCGGGGGGCCGCTCCTTCTCGGGGCTGCAGTCCTCCTCCTTGATGCTGGCCGCGGCGTGGCTGGAGAAGGAGCTGCCGGCGCTGGCGCTGCTGCCGCTCTCCGGGGCTTCTTGCATTTTGGAGTAAAAAGCGAGTTTCTGCGGAGAAGGAAAGAAAACGGAGCCAGTCACGCAGCACACCGAGGTGCGCTGGCCCGCCCTGTGCCAGCCGGCGTGCAGCGCCGAGCCCTCTCCCGCGGCCTTTCCGAGAGGATGCAGAAGTCTGGTCCTCGGCTGCCCGCCGTTCCGTCAGCACATGCCACAATCCCCACACCCCCATATCGCCCTCTGTAGTCCAGGGGCAGCAAAGAGACTGCAAATAGGGCTGGGGGCCAGAAACCCGCAGGTGCCGGCCAGGATGGAGCAAGACAGCCGCCGGGTGGGGAAGGCGCGGCCGGGCGGGTGTCACACCGCCAGGTCCCCACGCACCAAACCCCGCACAAAAAGGCTCTTTGGAGCTGGCTACAGAGCGGACGGCGGCTGCCAAGGGGCTGTAATGCGGGGGCACGGGTGGGCGACGGCCAAGCACCCACGGAGCAGGACCGGCAGCTGGGAGAAGGCGAGATCCGCTCGGTTCCCGGCTCCGAAAATCTGTTGCACAGTGTCCTGTACCCCACAGCGGCGAGGGAGAAGGAAAGAGGGGGAAAAAAGACTGACAGTCTCAAACACACTTCGGGGCAAGCTCAGCATTTCACTGGACAGCAAGAAGCTCCAGGTATTTACTACAAGATTAATCTCCTTTTACTGGACTCTGCCGAGTGGGAAAACAGCGGGCGTTGAGAAGTTTGCCGGATGTTTCCCGTCTTTATGCGCGTTAGCGTGTCTGCAGCTGCTGAGAGTTTCTTAGCAATAAGCGCTGGGACACCGAGCCCGGGCTTGGCCGCTGCGGGCAGAGCCTTGGGGCGGCCGGCGGGGGAAGAACCGAGGGGACGGGGCAGAGTCTTGGGCCAAGACACGCGATATATTTAATAATGTCACTCGTCGCGACGACCGCCTTTCCGCTTGGCTCCCTGTTCGGCCACTGAGGTAATGATCATCCCCCTTAATTAATGTCATAAGCCGGGGGTTGAGGGGGTGGTGGGAGGGAAGGCAAGGTGGGGGAAGACATCATCTGCTATTTGTGACGGGTCCGGGGCCCCGCTGCCGGGCTCTGGAGGCGGCGCAGGGACCGCCACGCCGCTGGCCCCGGCCCGGCACTGTACGGAAGGGGCTGCACCGGCCTCGGGCCCGGGGCTTCTTTATATCCATCCCCTTTTTCGTTATGCTGGGGGAGGAAGGAATTAATTTCGGGAAGGGGTAAGGGCAAGGGAAAAGCCGGGAACGCAGCGGGGTAAAAGGAGAGCGGTGTGCAGCAGGTGCAGCCCGGGGAGCCGAGCCTCACCCACGCGGGACCGTGCGAGTCCCGGCTCCAGCAGATTACCGCGCACCACGGGCCGTGCGTGCCCGAAACATCCACGCGGCCGGAGGGATCCTTTTATTGAAACCTCGGGATGAGTTGATACCCGCGACCGCCCGGGAGGAGCTACACGCAGTGAAGCCGCGAGAAGTGGCTCCAGCCCAAGAAGCACCCGCGAGTCTCGCAGGCGACGGCCGCCGCCGGCAGCCCGGGGGGCTGGGGGACGGGTCGGGGTCCCGCCGCCGCCGAGAGGGCCCCGGGAGACGGGAGCATCCTGTAGCCCCTTGCTCCCCTTCGCGGCCGCAGCTTCCTCCGCCATCGCCAAACCGGGGAAACCCCGCAACCTCCCGTCTCTCTCGCCTCCCCCACTTCCAGAGCGTAACTCCGGAGCACCCCTCCGAGGCGGCTGTAAAATCTCTGCACGAAGCGGCTGCGGCGGCAGGATGCCGGCGCGCAGGGGCGAGCGATTCCCTGGGAAGCCCGGCCTTGCAGCTCTCCGCGGTCACCACACACCGTGGACGTCTCTACCCCGACCTGCCGCGCTCGGAGGGAGCCCGTCCCGGTAAAGAAAACAAACAAGCAAACATTTTAAAACAAATAAACAAGCAAACAAACCCCCTAAAAATCCTTCTGAGGGTTAAAATCGCGCCATCTCTCCCCAGGCATCCCGCAGCCCGTCGTTTGCCGCCAGGGTACGTACCCTGCCGAGCCCCGCGCCAAGGTGGGATGCGGTTCTGCTCCGCTCACCATCGCAGGCTCCCAGATCTTCCCCCCCCCCCCCCCCCCCTCTTCCCTCCC
>VZTF01001716.1:5574018-5660337 GCA_013397755.1 Cnemophilus loriae
CCTTTCCCCTCCCCTTCTCCTTTTCCCTTTTTCCCTTTGGTGAGGCCCCAGACGGCCATCCTCCAGACGATACCCCTCCCACCTTCTGCCTCTTCACCCCTGTCCCCTACGCGTACCTGGTGGTAGGGGCTGTAGGCTGCTGCGAAGTAGGGCTGGGGAGGACCGTAGACTTGGTACATAACATCCAAACAGCTCATCGCTGGCTGCAGCCGACAAGTATTTTTTTTCTCATCAACTCGCGTTCTGCGAAGTGGAGTAATGCTTCGCAGGAGGGAGGTTCCCGGGGGTTAAGAGGCACCACGCACTGGTGGGAGGAGTGAGGGGGGATGAGGCCGCGCTGGGCTGTGCAGACACCCCCTCCTCGCCTTCTTTCCCTGCCTTCCGCCCTTCCTATAGCGTGGCTCCCTCCCGCAAATATGCCGGGACTGGAGGGGCTCCCCGGCCGCCGGGGGAATTTCAGCCCAGGGCCCGGCGGGTGGCAGAGGCGGAGGGAGCAGAGAGACCCCTCTTTTGCAGCCGGGACTGCCACGGAGCAGCGGGGCGAGAGGCGCAGGGGGAGCTCCGGCCACGCAGGAGGCTGGCAGGGTGCGGGGGGAACCAGGGGTCGGCGGAAGATGGGGGCTTACCCAGCGAGTCAACCCATCTCCCGCTGCTTTTTATTTTATTTCATGTATTTCATTACGTTCCACGTTCCTCCTGTGCCGGGTGCTGCCCCGCAGCCCCGGCGAGGATGCCCCTGCCGCCTCCCACCTCGGCGGCCCCCGCTCCTGGCCGGGGCGAAGTGGAGCTCCAGGAAAGGCAGGGATCTGGGTGACCACTTCCAAATCCCACCAAGTCCGGCATCCGCCGGAAAATGCCACCACCAAAGCCACAGATGTTGAGAGATCTGATAAACCGAAGGAGGAAAAACCAGTTGCTCCCGAGGAAGAATCTTCCCAGAAACTTTTGAATCATTACAAATCCCGGGAACGGTGATACTTTTGCATTTAATAGAAACTAAAACAACGCCGAGGGCAAAGTCACGTCAAAACAACAAATTATCGTGAAGGTAAACTGGATTTACTCCCTGGCTTTCTGCTGAGTGCAACACGCAAAGCTGTAAATAGGTGAATGTATCTTCACTGCTTATTTTAAAGGAGTTGCATAGGAGGCAGGTTATTTTTTAACAGAGATGTAAGTTCTCATTTCAATATCAACTCTTTGAAATATTCAGCTTTGTGGTATGGGTCACAACTACTGTGAGAAGAGACCCATTTATTTTGTTTTAAGCACCTGTAATAAAGCAGAAAAAATATAGACAATATGAGACAAAGAATATTACTCAGTTTTCAAATGCTGATCGGTTACAAAAGTATTGGGAAAAATCAGAAAAGAATGAACACTTTGAATTTTGAAGACCTGGAAATATTTAAACTAATCTTAGCAGAAAAACCTCATATTTAAAACTAAACATTGACTCTATTTTGTTTTCTCCAAATTGCAATTTTTATATTCCAAGTGCTAGAAATTGTTTTGAATGCCTGTTGTTCACCAAAATCGTATTTCAGTGCCTGATGAGCATGTTTCAATGTTTTCTGCACCAGGTGCAAGGTTTAAAATTCATATTTAAACAAATTTCTTTCTCCCTATTCTAGTTTGAGAAATTCATTTTTCATACTGCAATGCAGCCTGGAACACTGTGGCTGCGGGTTCTGCCTCAGCATTGCTCCATCCCCCATCAGAGCCAATATTGTGTTGGTGGTCAAGAAAGTGAGGGGATGACCTCTGGGTATTAGGCTTTAAAATAAGAAATGTATCTTATACTCTATAATTTTATTTCTCCTGAACAGCAAGCAAATAGTCACAGTAGAGGGAAGGACTCACTCTGTGGCTGGTGTCCAAATTAAAGCAGCCAGCTAAAGAACAGCCCTTTGCTCCTCACTGCGAGAGACCGAGGGATGTCACTTGGGACAACGGGATCTCACTTCTCCTCTGTGTCCCTGCTTATGAGGGACAGGGAGCTTTCCCAGCACACACAGACCTGTGCCTGTTTCAAAGGTGTTAGTATGCTGGGCAAGGTACCAAAAAAAGCCTGTTTCTCGGAGGGTAAGTCCAATGAACACCTGCTGCAAAGACACAGCATGCCTTCCTGCTCTTCAGACCAGCCCTTCACCAGGACTCTGTGCCATAGCAAAGGTAGGACCTGACACTTGCCAAGGCTGAGCATTCATTTCTTGTGTAGAAAAGCCCAAATTGTAACAGCAACGTGTGTGACTGGGTGCTGCAATGTGGCAGGTGGTCCTTGTGTACTCTGGAGAATCTCTCCTTGAGGGCTGAATTTAGGGGTTTTACCTCACACTCAAGTACATGTTAGAGGAATTGGGTCCAATGCGGCTTGGTATGAACTCAGTCTCTTTTATAGACAGTGATTTGCCTGTAAAACTGGGCAGTGTAAGACACAAGTAAGCTTCAGTGTCTTAATGCAGAGCAATACAAACATTCCTGCAAAAATCCTGGCGGTACTTTGCCTCTTTGGTACGTCTGTGAGATTAGTCCTGGTAGAGGAAATTATCCTGGAAACCAAGGGTCAGAAACTATATTCACTAATGATCTCACTGTGTATTTACAATTATGAAAATAGCAGTTTTCCTTGGTCTTAACTAAAGAATTTTAGGTGGGTTGAGTCACATAAGGAACTACAAAAACTTGGAAAGAAAGAGCTGAGTTACCTCAGAGAGAAAATTAGACAGCAGTAAAGGAAAGCACAATTTTAGGAAGGACATGGGTTAAGAACTGGCTGTGTGCCATCACAGAACTGGTGTGGGCCTACTCCTAAGATGTAGATAGGTAAATATTTCACAGCAGCTATATGAAAAGAAAATCTTGTTAGGAATAAAGAACGATAGGTTTTGATAAACAGTGAGATGTGGAAAGTTACAACTTGCCTCAGAAAACATTCCTATAAAGCAAGTCAGTGTTACCTTCTAACTAATCTGGAACTTTTTACAAAACAAGGATTGGGTACTTCTGCAAATGGCTCACCAGACAAGCAAATAGATCATCAAATAAAACACCAGCATTTAGAAACACTGGGACAAAAACTTGTTAGCACTGACCACACTTGTGGCTCACCTTCCCTGGCAATCCTACATCCAGTGCTAGCCCACCACACTGGTGTGTGAAGGTTTGAGCACTGGGCATCGTGTTCAATGAAAAGATTAAGTATTTATCATCCACACAAGACCTTTCCGGTTTTTCAATCCTACCATGTATATAATTCTTGCAGTTCGTAATATACATCTTTAGAAGCTCAGGGAGACTTTCACTGTTTCCAGTAAGGCATGCTTTTCCAAATAGAAGATACCATGAGGTGGGTGGAGAATCCAGCCCTCACTGCAGCCATTTGCCACTCTGCTTAGCAGCCTTCACTGTTTTTCTCTTCCGGATTGAGTTGGGTTGGTTTCAGTTTCCAGTTGTTGGTTCATGTGATGCCTTACTTCACTTATCTAAGCAGTCCTTTTGTATGCAATATTTTCTCTTATGAAATTAATTTTATTCCATATAATATTTTTTTCCTGCCAAAATAAATGCAGCTCCTTAATTTTCTACTGCAATTCCTCTAACAATTTTTGTACCATTTATTTGCAACCTATGCAATTTTTCAGCATTGTTTAAAAAGTATTGAGGCAAGAATTTGTTATCATTCTAACATTTCTCCTGCTGAAGGTGTACACAAAGTAAAATACCTTCTTTGCAACTGATGCTTATGGCTGTTGGGTTTTTTTTCCATAATACAATTTTAAAGACATTATATTGATGTGCTCTCCCACTGTGATGACCACTGTATTTTCAGTTTTGATACTACAAGTATATAAAAAATATGGACTGTGTGGTGGTGAGGAGCTGATGGTACTGGGAAGCTCCTGGAACTTCTTCTAAACTCTTACATATCTGACTGAGATTACAAGCAACTAGGCTGAAAACTGTGATGATCCCATGCGAGCCTATGACACCTGCTCATGACGCCTTGTACAGTCATCCTTTCTAAGACATTTTTCATCACTTGTCTTCCTTGGTTGTAGATGTGCAGCTCTTCAAACAGCTGCATTCACGTGAAGTTTGTTCTTGAGAATGCCAAGGGACTCAGCAATGGACTCAGGTATTGCCAAATATCCCAATTCTCACTTTACTCATCAGTCTTCTTGTTACTATGCTACCTCCTAAATTTACAGGCGTTACTGTATTCCTATACAGTGTTGATGTACTATATTACTATGTGGCAGTAGTCATATTTCTAAATACTAAAGATCGTGTGTTGACTCATTTCTTGTAATTTTTGTCTATTTGCTGTGTGTATCACTTATATGGTGCAGTGCCTCCCCTATGAGATGATAAATTCAGTTTCACTAGTCTTCCTATTCCTGCTCTCTGCTTTATTCTCTAATGCCTCAATCTGCCTGTAGGACTCAGCACATACTTAACTTCTCGCTGAATGCACTACTTGTGGGTTTACATGGGTCAAATTTGGCTGGAATGAATTAAGATAGATAATGCTGTTCATCTTTCTTATTTTCTCAGTCTTTGTGCTCCACATCCCAAAAGCTTTTTGTTTTTTTAGGGCTTGGCAACTGTTACCATGGTGTTCTCAGGGATGTTTTTGAGGTCCAGCCTCTGGATCTGTATTAATGCAGAAGACTTTAGGCTCAAGAGCTGCTGGCTTGGTAGTTCTTGTGGGCACTGAATTAACTGACATTAAGGGTAAAAATCAGTATTATAAATATAGTAAAACACAATATATAAATCGGGGGACACACATCACTGACTTAATTGTCTCCTTCACTGTCCTGAAGAACCTTGTTTTATTTTGTTTTTCAGCCTCAGAGAGTGTGTATAGTTAATTTAGATCTTCCTTTAAAGGTACGATTTTTTTCCTCTTTTCCTTTTTTCCCCTACACCTCAAGGAATTAACTGTTAGCTGCTAGCTAATCACACTTACGGATACTATTTGGTGTGCATTTGTACATGTGACAGCACGTCTGCTCCAGTGACATGCTCTGCAGCAGCTGGAATGTATGTGGTGATTTTTACTCCATGATGTATTTCCAGGGGAGCTGCAGCCCAGCTCAGGGTGCAGCATCTGGCGCGTGTCACTCACCCGTCCTGCCCAGCCCTGACGGGCCAGAGGCATCACCTGTCTCTCCTCTACTGATGGCGGCAGATGAAGAGATCATCATGCAGGGCTGGAAGGGAAAACCAGAGCTGTCACGAGGGAATACATTCACGCGCGTGAGAACACACTGGATGCATTGAATTTAGGGCTTGATTCTGCAATTTGAAAGTTTATGGAATTTTTTTCCCAAGTTGGCATAGGAACAGACTTGGTTTTGCCCTCAGAGGCAGAGGCAGCATGTTTTCTGATGCAGGTATTTTGGCACATTCAGATCTGAGCTGCATCACTGTGCCCCTCTTTCCCCCTCTCAGCACTGAGCCACCAGAAGAGGAATCTAGCTTGGTCTGAGATTCATTCATCAAGATACGTATTTTTTGTATTTGTGTGTAATATCTGCAATACATATTTTTTCAGTGCTTAGCGCAGAAAGATAATTTCAGAGAAAATTTTCCTAAACAATCATCTCCATGCAAAAAATAGGTGGTTTTATGTTTTATTTTACTTTTTTTTTAAATTGCTACATGGGCAAGTAGAAAAAGGCTGTGTCTACACTCTTTTGAAGTCCCTTAAGCACCAGCCCTATTAATACAGGCGTTAAACTCTTGATGTAATTGTGATATATAGATCCTCTGCAATGTCCAGTCTCAGTGATTTTGATTGCACAGTCGTACCTTTGCGTGTTTTGTTTTGAAAAAGAAAGTGGTTTTATGTGAAGGCTTTAATTCCTGTAAATGCTTTCATTTTAGAAACATCTTTCTTTCCACTCTTTTAGGTAATGTTTCAGACAGAGGGAAGTAGGTGGCAGAGGAAGACTGCAGCTTGAGAGAGTAAGTGGCTCGATGCAAGGAAACAACAAGAAAATCAGGTTTTCGGTAGAGCACAAGCAGGTAAGTTATGTGTTTTTTAATGTCCGTACAGACTTTAGTATACTGCCAACAATATGAAGCTGGGATGAGGAAAAGAAAGGCTCTCATTTACTTCCATGATTAAGTCTCCCTCAAGTGGAAACTTCAGTTGCTCAGAGTGGGCAATATTATGTCATACAGAAGGGGCTTACTGCTTCACTCCTGTTTTATTTGGTGTGTATTTGGCTAAGCTTTGAGAGAATGCCACTAGAAAATGGTAACAGAGTATATTTTAAGCAACACAATTGCAAAACAAAGTAAAAAGAAAATTCGTAGCAAAATACTGGAGGTGGAGCCATGCTACAGGGAATTGTTTTTTCATTGCCTGAAATTGCCACAAATAATGTAGCTCCTGGGTTAAGTGTAAATAGGAGTGATTTCAAGGCCTGGAAAATATCCTGACTTTATGAAGCTGAACAGAGCCTATATTTACGTTTTTGGTGTTATTGTTATATTTAATAGAGAACTCACTCCTCATGGCTGCAAAATCCAACTCCATCTTCAGAAATGAGGTTGTAAAAACAAACAAGAAGGAGAGAGGAAGACAATAAAAAAAGAATGAACAAACGTACTGACACTACAGGTATGCACCATGTGAGGGAGAAGGTGACAAAAGAATATGTCGTTTGATTTTCTTAATACCTACATATTGCAGTCCACTGAAAAACAGTGTATACATAGTCATATTGTAGCCCAGATGGGAACTCTGACTTAGTTTCATATTGGTATCTGTGTAGATTTACCTCTTTTAATATGGCAAGATAAGAAATTAGTATGCAGAAGAATTATTTGTAATAAATAACAACGTTCCAGACTCTGTTGAGGTAGTTTGTGCTGCACGCACTTGCTTGTTCACAGAATTATTGGAATAAGGATGAATGAAATGAAATCCCACGCAACAAGCACACCCTCAAAGGCAAATCATAACATTCATATCAGGGCTTGTGTGCTGGGATCTTCATGAAGGATGGTTGTACTTTTTAAAGAAGAATCTCTTCTTATGCTGAGGTGGGCACTTCCCTGAACTGCAAAGAGTTTTACATATACATATGAATCAGTCAGTGAGCTGGCACAGGAGGTAAGAGCCAGGAGTTTAGAGAAAGTAAGCCATTCTCATACTTCTGCTGAAGAAGGCTTGTGTTCATTAAAGAACTTCTTGTCTACTGAGTTAAATTGATGGAGACACTATTCTAACAAATCAAGTGTTTGAAATGCAGATCCAGTTTTTATATCAAGGTAACAGAGCATAATTTTCATTTCAGAATGACAACCCAATTTAGGAAAATGCTAAAAACTACCTTTCAGTTTTTGCGGAGGTTCTGTATGTAGCTGGTAAGAGCTAAGTACGTAGGTTGGCTCATACTTGCAGTTGCTGCTTCACAAGAAATGAATAGACAGGACTTCATTTAGGCTCAGAATTTGGCATACTTTTTGAATGACATTTTTCAGAAATTGGTACGGACAGTTCTCTGGTCAGATGGGAGGATGGTTTATTGTAAAGGAGAGTATGAAAGCTGAGGAGCTGGCCAAATGCAGAGTGTGACAGGAAGGCAGCTCAAAGCTATTTCTGTGTCCCTGTCTGTTGAAATAATACAACTGCTGCATTAAATAAACTGCCTTGTCCACCATTAAGGCATCAATTTTTGTTATAAGGTGTATTGCTGATCACAGGGACAATTTTACTAGTCTGTGCGTCTCTTGTCCTGATTTGCTGCTTTGCTTTCAGTCTGGGAACAGTCTGGGATGTGGCTTTACTGGTTTTGTTGTGTAGGGACTCTGCTGCCTTCGGGAGCCCTTATGCACGTTCCAGGGGCAGGCAGGTAAGCTGCTTGCCAGGCAGCTAAAGCAGGGGCTGAGGGTGATTTCCAGGGAAATCAGAAACACTCAAGAAAAAGCTGTTGGGGAAAGCCTGCCATCAGCTCCATGCTCCAGAGGAAGAGCAGGATACCCAGGAACACCTTACAGCTCTTTTCTCTCCCACATGCTGTGTGCTTTGTCCCAGCCTCCTGCACGCCCAAGGACAGAAGCTTGTCTTTCAGCATGTCGCTCCAGCCGGCACGTGCCAAACAACATTTCAGTCTCTCGCCTTCCAGCACCAAGCAAACTCCACAGTCCTCGCATTCCTGCCGCATGGGACACCCTGCTCCTGCCTCTTCCCACATGGAGCACAGCTTGCTGCCATGCTCCAGAGGAAACCACAGGCCGATTATTGAGTGTTGTGCTCTTTCCCAGGAGAGCGTGTTCTCATGGGGGAGGACAACTTTTATTATTCAGCAAAACACACCAGGTGCCGTGCTCCAATGACCTACAAGTGCAGTTACAGTGTTTGAAGCCAGTGTCAGAAAAGATGTCATATAACCTATTTGCTTCTATATTCTCTCTTGCCCTGCATTCTGCGTGTGCAGAATTATGGCTATACTGCTTCTTTTCCGCTTGCAGCCAGGTTGAGATGTGTGTCCTGCTCTTCACTGGAGCTTCAGAGGTTGGTCTCCCGTTCTCTCTCATGTTACTTTTGTGCATTTCCCTGGCACAATGTCAAAAGTCAGCTGCCCCATAGAAATAGGGTCCATCAGTTCAGTGTTCTCCAGTTAGCCCTGCTCAGGGATCATTCCACCAGGATCCTAAAAGCAACTGCCTTGTGGCACCCTTTTGTATGCTTTTCTTATTTGAGAAAAGCAAGATGACTCCTACTCCATGAATTGTATGTGTTAATCTCCTAAATCAGTAATGCTGCCTCACAGCTTTTGCATAGATGAGAGAAAGCTGGCACAAGGGTAAAATGAATTTTCCAAAGGGTATTCAGGGCATCCTGACACTGCATGTTTTTATCCAAGTAGTTATATGTGCTTTAGCCAGAACTATGTTTTCTTCTGCATCTCAGAGAGTACATGCTAAAGTAGTGATTTTACACATATGTGAAAAACTAAGGAGAAAAAATTACTTTTCCATCGTCACTGACTTAGCAAAAAGGCAATTATCTCTATGCCAACACATTTGTTTCTTCAGATGTGTTCTTCTGTACTCACCATTTGTCCTAAAATGCAAATCGATTACAAGTTTCTTTATCAACAAAAAGAGTCAATACTTTTGCTTTTAAGAAAGAATAAAAAACATTTAAAATATGTGTGAAAATATGCTCAAAATATATACAGTGTCTTTCACACTGAAGAGCTCCAAATGTTTTGGAAGTTGTAGCTTACACGTCTGTTAGACTATCCCTACCAAGATTATTTATCCATTTAATATCTACCTACTCATGTACCTACTATCTTATTACACAAATTTCTCACAATTATCAAATACCTAAGCAGAGACAATTTGAGGGGATATCATGGAAAGGGAAGGCTGAGCAACTAATATCTATAAGCCAAACCTTCAGATCTAGGAGACATGATGGGGGAACTTCTGAACCAAGGACTGGAAAGAGCACTTTGTCTTTTGGGGGGGTTGGGTAGCCTGAAGGCTAACATGCAGCAGTTTCATGGACAAGATTCACCCCCAGTCTCCTTGAAGGAGTCAAAATGTTTCCAGGTTGCTGTTGTCTTTTGTAGAAACACTTGATCAAAACATAAAACAATAATTTCCCACAGCCCTACAGAGTTAATATTTTTCTCTCATTTTTTAAAAATTAGTTTTCAAGAAGGACTGGAAATCTACCTGTATTTGGAACTTTCGGAACACCTTTAAAAATCCCTATCACATGTTAATTACTATAAGCACTACAACTGATCGCCATTTAGTACTGTTATATTTGATAGTTTTGACAAGGCTTTCCCTGATGCTGTTTCTTTCTAGTAATGATCCTTTTGTCACAGGGGGGAACTTTCAGCTTATGCCTCCCTTCTCTGCCAGAGTCATCCTTCCACCCTTTTTGCTGGAGCCAGCTGGAGATCCCAGTGTGGTTCCTTCAGTTTCTGTGGTGAGACTTCATTCTGTGTGTCTTCCTTCAGCAGATGTCCTTCACTTCTGGAGCTCAGTTTGGATTTGGACATTTTCCTAGGAAGCTGAACCCTCATCTCAGCCCTGCATAAGCAGCATTCCTGGTGTGGATGGCTAGCTGGCTGTTACAACATTTTTTCACACCATGCTATGTAAAACTACACAGGACAGGTTTTGTTGATGTGTGAAAAGTGCTTCTAACAGCCTGCTCCCGTGAGCACTGAGGTTTCCAGCTTCACAGGCTCACTGACCCCCAGTGAGCAACAGTTCTGGAAAGAAGGAAATGTTTTGCTATAGGCAGGGAAGGGAGAAGAAAATGAGTGCAGGAAAAGGTTTGGTTTTCAGAAGAACAGAAGTTTCCAGAAGCATGCTGATTGAAGGTTTGCACTGTGGGCCAGCAGCAAGTGCAGTAAGAATGAGCCTGAAGAAACACTTGTTATATACACAGCTCTTTTAAAGACTGTTTTACTGGTTAATTTACATGTATTGACTACTTTCCACTGGTCAGCTTGCATACAATACACGTACATTTGGCTTTTCTGGGTAAATGAGGCTTGTCTGCTCAGAATGGTGCACCACTGGTGTATCAGTTACATGGGATGTAATGCCAGATAAAGATATTTTGACATGCAGTCACAAATGGGCAGTTCATTGTGAAGGAGGCAGTAAAAGTGGATAAAAAGTGCAGGCATGTTCATGTATGCAAATATACATGCACACACCTATGTGTATATAAACATGATAGATAGATAGATAGACAGACATACACACAAATATTCTTTTTCCTTCTTTGACAACCATAATGGAAGTCTGAAGATTTTCAGAAACCAAGAAATGATTCACTGAAAACTGGGAAGGTGATGCTTTTCTTAAAGAACTGTAAAATGTAACATTCAGTTATAGAACTGCCTTAACATGAAGAGAGCGGCCAGACCAGTAGTTGACACTTCTCTGAAACCAGAAGATGCCAGCAGCAGGTCTTTCTTCCTCTCCTAGAGGTCATGGAAAGTAGAGGTTCCCGGAAAGCTTCTGCAAGGGAACACTTCCAATTCCCTCAGACTGCAGCTGCTCCTGCACCACTTACCACTGGATGACAGGAGAGACTGGCCAAACCTATGTGGAAAACCCCCAAAGCACTGCTCATGCTCGTGAGGGAGTGCCTGGTGAAAGCATAATGACTGCACATACTTTGGAGGAAATCTAGTCTCTGTTTTCTACAAATCAAATCAAATATCCACGCCATGAAAAGTGTCCTCCCAAAATAAAATTTTGTTTTTACAAAATCCAAGGCTACTGGGGATGGAAATATTTCCATCAGTCCATGAATATTTTGGACTTTAAAGTGTCATTAATCTGTCTTGATAAATTTTTGTTTCTTTCTCCTTAGTTTTTGCTTACCTCTAGAGCAGGTTGGAGTGCTTCAGTTTTTTTCCCGGGCCAAATTTTTTAACAAATAGCAAAATACTGATCAAATATGAAAATATTGTGGCAAAAATATTCCACTTTCATTTCACTTCTGGAAAACTGTTTCACTGCTCAGCCTCACCTGTGCTAGAAGATTACATCTGTTAATGTGTGAAGTTCTCAGAAATAAACTCTCAGTGCATATGGCACAACTTTAACCTTAAAAATGAACTATTGAGACAGGTGCAGGGCTGGGTTAGGAAAGAAATGGGATTCACTGGGAAAGGGATAATTTTGAATTAATGCAGTGGAAGGTATCTGGCTATAAAAGTAGTGTTTAGCCACTTCTTCTTTCTACACTTTTCTGAACCTGGGTGTTTGCCTCTGGTGTGGTGTGGATGTGGTATGAACAGATCTCTCGATGAAAAATAGGGTGGCTGGGCAGTTGGTCAAGGCACGGGACAGCCCTCAGGGCACTGTTCCTCTCACTAAACTTGTTGGAGAGAATACGTTTGGATTACAGCCTCTCGTGGTTTTTGGTAGCACTCTTGATTTGATCTCAACTTCTTCTCATGGTGGGAAAAACACCAGATCCAAAGAAGAACTACGTTTTTGCAAACCTCCCAGATCCAAAGGAGGCTTTGGTAGGGTAAAGGATCTATTCCAGTCATCTAGCATGGCATCTCCAAATACTCACATGTCAACTGGGAGCTGTGGAACATGATCCCGTTAGCTTTGGGTATGCAGTGGAGACAGACCTATCAAAGATTGATAGGGAGTACACTGTATGGGCCATAATCAGGCCTTGCCACAGGCTTTAAAAAAAATTATGGTGACATTTCTGTTTTATTACTAGTTTGGAGGTGTTGAGAATAAAAACGTTTTGAGTCTTTGCTCTGCTTTTGCCATTGGGGCAAAATCTGGAGCAAAGAGTAAAAAGTTAATCTAGATTTAATTTAATTCTAGATACCATCCAGCGTTTTATGAAGTCCTGGTCCTAGAAGCCTGGATGCAGATGCAATTTGGAAAGCAATCCTGTAGCCCTGGATTTACCCCCAGTGGGCGGAGTCTCATCCACTGACTCCCCAAAGGCTATTTTAGAAAGAAATGCTTGAAGCAAGATATAGAGATGGGGATCTCTGTAAAATGTTCTCTTAAAGACAGTCTTGTATACATTGGTTTCATGTTATATAATGGCATGTCAGACACGGTCTGTCCCAGTCTGAGGACTGAGCCCTTTTCACTCAGCACACACAGTCTCGGGCTGGTAACAACTCCATGCTTTGCATGGACGACATATTTTGGAAGACAGTGAGAGGCTGGACTCAGAACTAACATAGAGAAAATAAGAAAGACGTAATGTGTAGAAGAGTATTTCACGCACGTCCAAATTATGCCTGTAAAGAACATTCTTGTGAGAAAAATAGCACAGTGCAGGGAGAAAGGAGAGTGCAGCGTGGTGGGGTGGACAAAGAGCCAGCTCAGGCAAGCCCAGCCGAACAGCAGTTACTATGCTGTAAAAAGTGGACATGGCAAATGTACTGCATTTGCTAAAGGCTCCATGAAACTCCAGGGAAAACAGAGCTTTCACAGAGTGGCTCTGCTGACAGCGAGAAAGTTTCATTATTATTAGTCATATGCTGAGGATGTTAAGGAATTTTAAGGCCGCACTCTTTGCATTTTTAGAGGTTATTAATGAAATAGCATAGCAAGGTGAATTACATTAAAATATTTTTCTAACCATTCCAGAAATCTTGGTCCAAGTTGGCATAGGGGGCTGGCAAGTGGTGAACTTTTGACCGAAGCTCAGATTGCTGGGAGACACATCCTCCTTGTTAGTTTCGGGTGACAGTTCACTGTACTAGAGGGATCCACTTGTGTGTAAAGAGGCGAGTGGGGGAGGAAGATTTAGCACTGCATTTTCACAGTGGCAAGAAATTCCATCCAGCTCAAATGTGTTTTGGCCCACTGCCCGGCTCCTTGTCAGACACATGACCATCACTCGGCTTCCTATTTCTGGCCAAGGATAAGCAAGCCCCACTAGTGGTTAAAATTAGGCAACTGACCTGTGACAACACATGTTGACTCTCCAAAAGAGAGTAGACATATTTAAAAACCAGAAAAGAGCTAGACACACCAAGATTTAATGTCAGCGCCATGTGTAATTCATCAGTTTGGGCTACTATGGTTCATATAGCAGCTGATCTATTTCATGGAGAAGACTTAGCAGGATTTTCTGGCTTCCTTCTGACCAAAGGCTTCCTATCATGATCACTAAAGAGAAGATTATGCCATTACTTTTTTCATGGTAGAAATCCATATCCCTGGCTCCTCACCCTGTCATGATGTAGTTGTATGATGGAAAATTTCTGAGAATAACAAACCAGGACATCTGGTTTACATAGCGCTATACTTTTGCTGGGAAAGTTTATTTCCATGTGAAAGAGCAAAAGACTAGCTGGTTAACAAGGAAGCATTTTCCATTTGTCAAAAACAAGTCAGTCAAAACATTTGTGCACATTGGGATGACTTTCTTGAATGCAGTACCCTGACAGCCATTATGCTTGTTTCTGCTCTTGTCACACGCACCTTCATCTGCTTGGCCAACGACACTGTCATGGCAGCCTGTCTGTCAAGATCTCGTACAGTTCTCTGGCCTTTATTGTACTTCCCTAGAGCCTGAGATACCCTCCTTGAATCCATTAATGAAGTCCATTGGCTGTCTTTGAAATCCCTTCCTAAGCCTTTTCTACATGTTGAGGTATACCCAAGAAATCAGCTAGGGAATTTTAGGCTGGGTGAGCAGACTATGGTAGTGGTTGATATTTTAATAGTTGTAGAGAGCTTAAGAAATGAACATGCATTTTCATCTAGGCACTGTAGCCTTCTTCATCACCCCAATATCTGTGTTGCTCAATAACAGTGCTGAACCAAGGAGTCTGATGGTGATGTCCTGCAAACTGATCCCTTCTGTCGTGTAAAGGGCCCTTGCATTGCACAACTAACCAGTCAAGTCAGCCTTTTAAATCTTTTAATAGGTCAATTTAACTCCTCTCCTCTCCTCTCCTCTCCTCTCCTCTCCTCTCCTCTTTTCCCTGAGATACCTTGCTCAAGAAGAAATTTCCAAGAGATCTTCAGTTATAGCACAAAGCAGGATACTTGAAATTAATAAGAAATACACTTACTAAACAAAGGAGTAGTAGCAAAATGTGCTTGTGCAAATGTTTTTTGCTATTAACAGTCTGGTATTTTAAATTATTCCAGTCTAATAAAAGCTTTGAAGCCACAGGAAGTGCATCTGATACTCACGGGCTGCTTACTCTTTGTGGGTATAAGTGATGCTGCAGGGGCAGAGAGACTCCAGGGGCCAACTCAGGTGTGACAATGTGTGCTACTCTTTGGATGGGAGGATGCCGAGGCAGATCTATGTCAGACACTTCAGCACAGTGTTCCCAGCCCTATCTTGGCCTCAGGGCACAGTGAGGTGCAGCTGGCTCCGGATCTGCACCCAGTGTGATTCTCATGCTAAGCCCAGGCAGAGCCAGATGGAAGGATCTGGGGACTAAAGCACTAGCCATAACCCCAAGGAAGTAACTTAGACTTTTCGATTATCTGGGATATTCCTGCCTTCTACTTGGCACCATGGAGAAGTGACTGTGAATGCTGGCACCTGAATTTACTTATTGCTGAGTGTGAGCACATGTGTGGGTGTTTTAACACCTTGCCACTGCAGTCAGGTTCATCAATATGGTCCAGGCAGAAAATGGCTCATGGGTTGGTTACTATTTGGACAGAAAATAAAACATTAGACCTTCAGGTCTGGTGGAAAAACCTCCTCCCTTTTCTTTCTCTTTACAGTGCTCTTCACTCCAGTTAGCAGGGTCTCACCTGGCTTTTCTGCTCTTCCATGTCATCTTCTCTGTCTGACCCACAATATGCCAGCAAATTCCCAAGATTTCAGGGTGCCAACAGCTCTCACTCAGGAGAGAAGATCAAGAAAATTCCAGGCAAGGCAGAAGCAACCTGTCCAGTTGGCAAAGGGACTGTGACCAAGTGGAGAAGGGTTACAAGACTGCCAGAGTTGGACCCAGTTCATGATTATAAGTACATCCTCATTGGTGAGATGTTAAATCTCAAGAATTAAATCTTCTGCTCAGTATGTTTCATTCAAGTAGAATAAAATGTTTTAATAGCAGAATATAGAGTTTCAAAAAGTGTGTACAAATGGGTAAGGTTGGAAGGGATCACAGTGATCATCTGGTCCAACCTCCCTGCTCAAGCAGGGACATCCTAGAGCACATGGCACAGGATTGTGTCTTTGTGATGCTTGAATACGTCCAATGAGACAGACTCCACAACCTCTTTGGACAACTTGTTCTGATGCACAGTCACCTGCACAGTAAAGAAGTTCTTTCTCATATTCAGGTGAAACTTCCTGTGCGTCAGTTTCTGCCCATTGCCTCCTGTCCTGCTGCTTGGCACCACTGAGCAGAGCCTGGCTCCATCCTCTTGGCACCTCCCTTCAAATACTGATAGACATTGATGAGGTCCCCTCTCAGTCATCTCTTCTTGAGGCTCAACTCTCTCAGCCTTTCCTCATAAGAGAGATGTTCTAGTTCCTTTTGTAGCTCTCTGCTGGACCAGCTCCAGGAATTCCATGTCTCTCTTGTGCTAAGGAGTCCAGAACTGGACACAGCATTTCAGATGTGGTGTCACGAGGGCTGAGTACAGAGGTGCAGGATCACCTCCCGTGACCTGCTGGGAATGCTCTTCCTAATGTACCCCAGGATACCGCTGGTCTTCTTGGCCAGAAGGGCACACTGTTAGCTCATGAACAGCTTGTTGTCCACTGGGATCCACAGGTCCTTCTCTTCAGAGCTGCTTTCCAGCATGTCATCCCCCAGCCTGTAGTGGTGCATGGGGTTGTTTTTCCCCAAGTGCAGGACTTTGCAATTGTCTTTCTGAGTTTCAGACAGTTCTTTTCTGCCCATCTCTCCAGCCTGCTGAGGTCCTGCTGAAGGGCTGCACAGCACCCTAGGATATCAGTCTCTCCAGTGAACATTGTGTCATCAGTGAACTTGCCAAGGAGGCATCTGTCCCTTCATCCAAGTAATTGATGGATAAGTTAAACAATACTGGGCCCAGTATTGACCCTTGGGGGACACCACCAGTGACAGGTTTCCAACCAGACCCTGCATCACTGATTATGACTCTCTGGGATCTGCTGCTCAGCCAGTTCTCAATCCACCTCGCTGTCCACTCATCCGGGCCACACTACCTGAGTTTGCCTGTGAGGATGTTGTGAGAGACAGTGGCAAAAGCCTTGCTAAAGTCGAGGTACACAATATCCACTGCTCTCCCCTCATCCATCCAGGCAGCTGCCACACCACAGAAGGCAATCAGGTTGGTCAAGCTGGATTTACCTTTAGTGGACCAATGCTGACTACTCCTGATCAACTTCTTGTCATCCATGTGGATAGAGATGGTCTTTAGGATGAGGTGTTCTGTCACCTTTCCAGAGACTGAGGCGAAGCTGACGGGTCAGTAGTTCCCTGGGTCATCCTCCTTGCCCTTTTTGAAGACTGGGACTTTCTTCCAGTCCTCAAGCACCTCTCCTGAACTCTGTGATTCTTCAGAGATGATTACGAATGGCCTGGCTATAGTCTGCCAGCTCTCTTAGCACTCATGGATGCATCCCATCAGGTCCCATGGACTTGTGGATATAAAGTTTGCCTAGATGTACTCTAAACCAATCCTTCTGGACCAAGGGAAAGTCTTCCATCCAACATTCCTTTATTCTGGTTTCCTGAGTCAGAGATGCCTGAGGGCTGGTCTTGCCAGTGAAGATCTATGCATAGAAGATGTCAGTAACTGCTACTCAGCATCCTCTTTACCAGGATCTCCCCTTCATTTAGCAATGAGCCCACATTATCCTTTGTTTCCCAACTAAGATTAATTCTTCCTTAAATACAGTAGCCTCTACATTATGTATTTGATTTGAGATGCTAAATTATTCCAAACATAGAGGGTTTAATTGAGTGGGGGGGCTTTGTACAGTTTTTTTTAGTCTGTTCTTGTTGCTTTTGGGTCTCACTTTTTGCACTTTCTATTACCAGTTGGCCTGAGTAGTGTTGGCCCTATTGCTATTTCTTGCCGCCTCTGAGTTGTTTCCTGCTTTCTTTTGTCCTTCCTATAGCAAGAGTTTAATGTAGACTGAGTATGCTCAGTGAATTAAGCAGCACACTGACTGTGGCTTCCTGAAAGGTTTAAAAATGTCTACCAGTGTAGATGGCCAAACTATCATTAAGGTGCTCTTATGCAGACATGAAAATCCTGGTCACACACAGCTATTCATCTCAGTCTCCACAGTAGTAACAAATGTCATCTATATACAGAAGCTACTCACATATCTCTTTTGGCTGACATTATTGACTCTTGTCTTTCTGGATACATATATTGACTAATTGCAACTGCCAGTGTTTTAAGATCAGATCAAATAATAAATGTTGATGGTGGCCAAGTGATACTCTGAACTCCCAGGGCCCCTTTGAAATAGGGGGAAACTATTTCCATTGGTTTGATAGAACAGTGTATTATACTTATCATGGAGGCAATGTTTTAAAAATGTGCTCATTCTCCACATTTGTTCCTGTAAACATGCTATTAAGACAACCCTTTCCTGAAAAAAGCCCTTCCCTGCATAGCTCCTGACAAAGGGAGCTGGTGAAATGGAGGAAAGAAAAGCAATTTTAATACAGCACCTGCAATCTGCTGTGAATTATTATCATAGTTCAATTCTTGCTTAAATCTTGTGCAGAGTGGAGATCCTTAATCAATTCTTCACCTTGCCCACTTCTCAAGGAACAGTTCCCGAGAGGTGACAAGTTTAGGTTGACCAGAGCAACTTCTTCTTCATGTTCAGAACTGTTGGTGCACCTTTCTAGGACTTTCACAACTTTGTAGCCCTGAAATATTAATGTCATTTTTCTGGTTCTTGAGCTCTTCCAAAACCAAATTAATAGATAGGCAGCTAAACAGTATTTTCAAATGGATTAATAAAATCTTAGAATCATAGAATCATAAAGGTTGGAAAAGACCTTCAAGATCATGGAGTCAAATCAAATTTGGATCAGCTGCCTTCCCTTTTAGAACATTTCTTTTGGAGAACAAGAACCAATTCTATGGTAAGAAATGTTGGTTATCCATAAGCAAGCCTAGAGGTAATCATGCCCTTGGCTGTATTTTGCTTTAGGGGAGACACGGTGTTTCACCACCCATTTTTCCTTAGACTGCATTCACACATTACATTTTACATCAGCTTTCCTTTTGATAAATTTTCTTCTGGTACAGAAGTCATTCAAGTCAATATTCTGACTACACTGTTTTCCTATTCTGCAATTTCAGTAACAGACTCCACGGTTTTAGAATCATAGAATTGAATGGGTTGGGTTGGAAAGGATCTTAAAGATCAACGAGTTCCAACACTCCCAACCCCCCACCACGGGCAGGGCACTTTGGGCAGCAGTTTGGACAAACCTTCCCTGTTTATTGTTCGTAAAGCCTAAATGTGCCTCAGAAGGCGTTGAAACCATCAATGACATCATGCAAACCATGTCTCTTTTTCTAAATGTCCAGGCAATACAGTCATGTTTTTCAACCTCGGGTAGCTACTTTTCAAGAGCAACTGTAAGTTTGTACCCCTTTTGCTGACACAGGCAGAATTAATTATCACTCACCTGACCTGGTGTAGAAGACACTTTCATTCACTTGATATTTAATAACTTGTTATCCAACACCTTGCTTCTCTCCTCCTAGGCATCCTGTCTATTCTAAGCTTCCTCTATTGCTAATGGCATATGCATGTCATGTTCATACAGCCATCACGTCTAACACTTTCTCTGCCAGGCCCTTGCAGCAGCCCCATTCTTCTCTCTCTCCTCTCTAATATTTGCTTACCCTGAACGTGACTTCTGAGTCACTGTGCATGTCCTAATTTTCAGCTCTTGCTGCAACACATTGTACCTGATGAGATGTTTGGGAGGGCGCTATGTTGAGCAACCTTTGTCTTTCCGCGCTCCCCAGACTACAATGAGTACAAGGCAATTGTTTGTCAGGTCGGCACAGAAATGTGTCCACTGTCACTGTGGCATGACTGTCCTTGCCTCCACATCACTTTTGATCCACAGGATGGCATTCTGTGAAAGGCAGAGTCTTGGTCTCTGCTTATCAATACAGATTATTTGTTAGCAGAAAAGAGGGATGGTGTGATCTCTTTCTCTCTCCAATTAATCTGCAGCAGTAGCACATTAGTATTACTTTTAAATTTTGGAGTAGTAAACATGGAGAGACTTTATGCATTTGTTAATCTCTGCCTTCTTTTCTGTGACCACAACACTGGTAGCACTTGGGTTGCTCTTCCAGGAGGTTGAGTGGAGTAGTAAATAGGAGAAAACGGGAGACACAGCTGAGAGGAAGAGGCACTGTGTCTACTCTTGTCTGTTTCTGGAGCTCTTCTTGGTCCACTCTGGCTATACCTCCAGGCAGCACTCTCCTTTCTAGCCTGCAGTCCACGGAGCATATACTTGATTCCCAGCTGAACCTGTTTAAGTAGGCAGTCTCCATCTCCTTCTTCACACTAGATTTGTCTTTTCCTAAAGCGGACATCTTGATCCTGAGCTTATCATCCACACATTGCCTCAAAGGACTCACCACCGAAATTCAAGTCTCATCTTCAGATTTGAGGGTCTTTCTGGAAAAATGTTCTTTCCTCATCTATCTCATAAATGAAATGATTAAAATCACAAGTACTTTTTATTTGCCTTGCTATTTCATTAGGCCTCATGTAGGCTCTTCACAGCACCAAGGCTTGCTGCCAAGAGGAAGAACCGCAGTCCAATTTTGTGCAAATAATTCTGGGCTTACTCTAACAACACCTTTGTTTTTCAAAAGTGCTCTCTAAGTTGGCAGATGCTATTTGGTTACCCTCCATCAAGCACCTGACTCAGGCTTGCAGCCTGGAAAAAGTAACCTCATGTTAGGCTTTGTGGATTGCGTAAGAACCTGATATTCCTAAACTCCTTCTGCAACCATCTCAGGAGATCTCATGGTGGTGACATGTAATTATTGCCATATAAAAAGGGAACGCAGAATAAGAATTAAACACTGCCAAGGAGGCAGTGCCTCTGAGACGTGAAAGAGAAGCTAAGGAATGGCACAGTGTCTGTCCTCCCATGGAGATTACAGAGGACTCTTCCCTCCCATTCATCATGACATAACTTTCTTGTGGGGATTATAACATTTGTTGACAAGGAAATGTAATAGTAGGAAATTATCTGATGCATTTTGATATGTCTAAGTGATATCTGGCAGGTGGAAACGTGAACAAAATCCTCCATGTACAAAAACAGAAGTCCCATGCTTGTCTTCTATTGACAACACTTTATATTCTGCAAGAACAACAAGCAGAAATGCCAAATCTAGGCCAAGGTTGAGAAAACCAAGTCATACAGCTGGACAAGGGAAGGACAGAATACTTGACCAGTCAAAGAGGGGGAGTAGGCAAAATGTGTTAGGGAAAGTTTCAAGAAAAATGAGAAGGAAGAGGAACAGAGATCATAAGATGTATCAGAAAAGGAAGGTTGATATATCTGTTCCATCCTGGAAAAGACAAAGATGATGACCATCAGTGAATTTAGGGAGTGTGGAAGCTGCCTGCTTCATCAATGTAAGGCATAAAATTACACCTACATTCACTGTCCAAGTTCCTTCATGAAGGTCTGTGCCATGGCACCTCCCGTACTCAGCACGTCCGCTATCAAGAGTGACTATTGGAAAGCAGTTATGTTTTTATGACCTTCTCAGCAATGGTTTTTTGCTTTCAGGCTCTGACTAAAGTTAGGACAGGATGCAGAACACACAAATGGGTGTTTCCAGGCCTGGAAATGGATGACTGTGGAACCTTGTTTTGGTTACAACAGATTCAATAGTGACGTCTACAGCGTGCTTTACATCTGAGCAGTGTGTTTATTGTTCGTGGCATTGAGCACTGACAAATCAGTGAAGCCCAGATGAGATAGGACCACCTTCTGTTAAACACACATGTTGGCATACAATGACTTTCACCTTTCCCTGTTTAACCTCATAAATGGCATTGTCACTGTACGTTGTCTTGCCTTGTAAATGCAAATGACAGAATTCAGTCTCATTCTAATCTGTCTGAACACAAATCAGAAATGAGGTCTGCTGGAAACAGTGTAACTCAGCTACATCTTCTTCTTGCTCAAAAGACCAGGAGGAATACTGAATGATTCAGGTGAATCTAGAAAACTAATCAATGATTGCTTTATGATAAGAAGAGTGCTTCATCATTAATATTCCTGAAATCCTGCTGCTACATACCTTGCTCAGCTTCTGCTTTCATAAATACAGCGTTTACTCCTGTTGCGGACTATCACAAAGTGGTCTTCGATATGTGCATTAAAGTCACAAAGCTTGGTGCTGGCAGTTTCTGTCCTACAACATAGCAAACTCAGTTATTTCAGGTCCATTTTCAAGGCAGATCATGCAAAATCTTTAAATACTTCATATTCAGGCATAGTTGTAAACCGTCACTACAGAATGAGAATTTTTTTGCCCAGATTGGTGCTTCATTTTATATTAAAACTTCAACATTGCAACTTTTCACTGAATCAGTCTTGAAGATGAGTTTGATTAGGCAAACAAAATTTGAGCATGTGAAATAGCTGGCTTCTCCATAAGGAATGGCATCGCTGACAATGCACGATATAGTGGTATGATGGCAATCCACCTCCCTCCAGACTCATAGTAATAGAGAAAGCTCTTTCGACTGCAAAAGATGGGTGTCAGCTGTCTTCCTGAAAGCAATCTGTAGCTAGGTTTCCAGCAAAGAACTTTCCAGTACTCAGTAGTGCTGGTGTGCAACACAAAACCACCATGGGAAAAGCTGGCATCAAGCAGGGGCTAGACCTGGTATTGGGGAAACCGCCTGTACCTTCAGAGATAAAGGAATGGCAGGAATCCCTTGTGAGACATGGTCTGTTTGCTTCCACCACAGAAATCCCATTAGCATTGCCACAATATTCAAGATCTCAGGTATTCCTTCACATCGAGTGGCCGCAGTTAAATACTGTCTGTAGATTTGAGACTGTTACACATTTTCGTATTTAGACAAATGGTTCCACCCTGAGTCACACCATAGCACTTGCTCTTCTAGTCATCAGGTTAACTCTCCATTTTTTAAAATTTTGACCTCGAAATGTTCTCCCCAAATTAACAAAATTGTAGAAACATTCCAGGCTTTGCAAAAACATGAATTGTTCTTGGGTTACAGCAAACCATGTTGGGATGTATCCAGTGTAGAAGTTCTCCTATAAATACAATCATATAGGTTGAAACTACATAAGAAGAGATTATAACGCCCCTTCTTCAGAGGGATTAGCTTTCTCTCTGCAGACTCTGACTGTATGGCCTGGCGTCACATTAGAATCTATTCACCCTGTTCCTCACGTTTTACACGCATAAAATCCTAAGCATATCTTTACTCAAGTATGTGCATAAACCAAACCACGATGTGTCTGGCACCGGTCACACGAGGAGAGGCATCTCTTTGTGCTTCCAATGCGCACTCAATATACCATGGGTGTGTGTTTCACTGTGAAAGTGAAACTAGACAGAATGCCATTTAAAGAATAAAGTGAGGTGACATCACTCCATTTGCCTGCTTGAATTAGAAGATTACTCATTGCAACTTTGAGTCTCAGCTGACCAGATTTGGATTTTAACCAACTAGTAAACAAGACCTATTAACAACACTATTCAACACTACTTCTAGCAAGATGCCAATAGCTTTATAGTTAAACAGTATTTCAGACCATCAGCACCCGGTCACTAATTTAAAAACTGACCTTTTGAATTCACCACGTGGATGAGCCTGGGAAGTCAAAGGACAAGGAAAAATCTTATAAAAAAGAAGAAAGACAGCTGCCAAGGGTGCAATTGGATCAACTTCAGAGTAAGTCTGTGGAACAGAGTGGCATTTGCAAAGGCACTGAAGAGCTCTCATGGCATCAGGCTGGTGGTGGTGACAGAGCCATCTGTCCTGTCTTTTTTGCCCTTTCCTGTCTGCCATTAATTTTCCACAAAGGCTCCAAGCGACAGTCCCCTCATAGTGACCATACTTGGAAACAAGGTGTATGACAGGCAGGAGGAGAATGGCAATAATCTCTAAGAGCCCCCGTGTTACGGCTTGGGAAAAAATAGCTGAGAGTTTGCAAAGTAGCAAAGAAGAAGTGAAAACCGAGAAGATCTGCTGACAGGAGGATTCGGCAGGCACGCACCCCCTCGTTACACACGGCGCAGGAGCGGAGGCGTGCGCTCCTTGTGCGCGCGCTGCCGGCAGTAAACAAGGGAGTATTTCTGGAGCAGCTGCCTGTGTAAGAGGAGAGGTGCCTGTTGCTGTCCTGCAAAGTTACGCTTTTATAGTGGTATGTATCTCACACTTCTGAAACCCTCTCATTTCTGGCACTAATTATGCCAGGCTTTCATACAGCAAACTGTTTCTTGAGGTTGAAGCCCATGTTTAAAGATAAGACATTTTTCTGAGCTGGATCTGCAAAATATAAGATTACATGCCATACTTCAGATTTAAAAATGAATAACTATCAATCTGGTCTCTATCACAATATGTAAAGAAATTAATACTGGTTGTTTGATGTTCATATTGGTGCTGGTTTTAGCAGCAGGCAAGTCTAGACATGTTTTACATAGTTTAATTACGCAAATTCCAATTTAGAGGTTTTATGCTAAAAATCATTCCTACTCCCCGTATATTCAGCTACTCTGTCCATCATTAGAGTATCTTACAATATTGCTACGTGCAATGCAATCAACACTTAGCCCGTATCTATTCTCTCATCTTTTCCTCCAGAAGGATATGTGCTTTTGAGAGGTTTTGTTTCGATATCTTAAAAGTAATATGTGCGCACACACGCACATGCACACACACTACACATAACCAAGTGTGTGTGATGTGAGCTGTGTACTCAGAGCAGAGACTATTCCATTCAGTGTTGGTTGGCAGTTACTGAGGGATGTTGCACGGTCTGGCGTCTGTGGAAGATCTCACTCCTGTTATTGCTCAGACTCTTCCCATATCCAAAGACTGAGGCCTGCAGTCTCTGCCATTAGGTTTCCTCCAGACTGGTTTAAGACAGACATACCTTACTGACTCTTGAAGATTTTGACACCATGACTTACTGTGTGTGACTTATCCATGGAGGGGGTGAGAATTGGTTGTTTAATAAGACTGTGACCGTACCCAGTGATGGGTACTTCCACAGCCCTTACTCCCATTCCAAGGTACTGTTCTCAGGACCCAATAGGATAACTGAGCTCATATGGTGAGTTCACTCTCTTCTTTCACATTATTTCTGTTACTTGCAATTTGGCAGAACACAGGGATCTGCCTCTAAGTGATTTGTGTAGATATTCCTGACAACAGATAAAGCCTAGTTCTTCTTGGAATCAGTGACGTAAGTCTTGTTTTCTTCCTTTCTATAGAGAAAAGGAGAGAGATTTCTAGGTCTGTTAACCTGGCAATGGCTGTTTTTCTTACAGAACAGGAATCTTTGATTCTTCTTTCATTTCAACTTCTCAGATAGCCTCTGCTTAATACAATAAGACATTATTTCCTTCTTATATACATTGTTAAACCAAGAGGTCACAACAGCTTATTTGTTCAGCAGCTTATTTCGTGTATTTTTTGATGCCCTGGCTTCTAGTTAGAGTTGGAGGTGCAAAGTTTCTGGAAGTTTTGAAGCCCCAGGAAGTAGAATTCCTCCACAAGGTTTTTCAGGTTTTCTTGCAGCTATTTATTTTCTTATAACTGAAGGCTGAAATACCAATGTGGGCTACTTACTTGTGGCCAAAAGAAATTTTTTTTAACTTCGAGAATGTGAATTGTACTGTTTAGTTAGAAGAACAAGTCTATGTTTCTACTGGAAATAGTGGAAATACAAGTGCTTAATCCTGGCTGGTTTAAGAATACAAGAGGTTACAGCTTTGAAAGAATAGTAATCTTTATTATGTGCTTGTCTAACTATATCACCCCTTCATAAGAACTTTGTGTTTGTGTATGTGTTCTTTGGGTTTAAATAATGAAAACTGGGCTAATAACTAATACTCAGCTTTACTTCATGAACATGTATGTGGAGATGTTTTTGTACTGCTAACACTGCACAATACTAAGCCATTTAACCTAAGGAATAGAATAATTTTAATAACTCAAAGCTGCAAGTTTTTCAGTGGAGTAACATCATGTGGAAGGCTTAATTTTTATAGATAGATTATTGATTACTTGATGCTCAGCAGCTACATCCTTTAAGAAAAAGACACTAGAGGTTCTCTTACCGTTTCTTCCAAGAGAAATTACCTTTTCTATGTAGAAAATGTTTCCTTTAAATTTTTTCAAAGCTTTCCAATTTTTTTGCAGACATTCACAGAAAAAAAGGAAAGGTGAACAAAACAGCTTTTTTCGTACTGCAGTTTCCAGGTTTTGTCCCAGACCCTCAGAACTTTAAGCAGCCTACAGGGGCCCAGCAGTAGTGCCATACCCCTGTGAAGTTACTGGCAGAGAGGATGTCACTGGATGGAACGTGTGCCAGATGTAAGAGAAGGAACAGACCAATGGCCTTGCCTCTTCCCCTTCACTCATCTGAAAGCTGCTGTGGAAATACTCCTGCACCCCGAAGAATTTTTGACTATGCTTGGCTAATATTCAGGATTCACGCAGGTGAGAGATTTTGTTGCATGATCTTTATCCTTGTGAACCTGCCCAAATTTAGATCTGAATTCAAGCTTTGGGAGTGTTGAGATGTGCAGCTTCTTCACAGCTGATATCTGGGGATGCCAGTGACTGGATAGCTTAGTAAGTAGCCTCCAATGGAAATAATTAAATTGCAGATAACTTCTCTGCCTCTGCTAAGGTAGGCTGTGCTTTGAAACTTCTTCTAACTTCTTTGCAGATGTGTGAGAGAAATTCAGGCTGGAATCAGATCAAAGTAATGTACTTGCTGCTGATTCCAGGCCAGAGTTGTTGGTGCTACAGCAAACAAGATGTCTGGATGCACAGAACTGGCCAGAAAGATGCAGGCAGGTTTTGGTTTTATGGTCATATGGGCAAGCATAGGCACATTGCTCCTCATGTTCTGGACTGTGTGTTGGCCATCATTTGGAATGAATCACCTTCATTTCTGAAAGGATTCTTGATATTCTAGAAAGTCCAAATTGTTTTGAGTGACTCTCACCAAGGATGGAATGTGAATGTTCAAAGGAAATCTCTAAAGCGTGCTCGCTGGAGAGCATAATACTTGGATTTACTCTTCACCAGAACAGCCCGCTGAAATCAAAGACATAGAGAGTTCATTGAGTTCCTGTGGCAGAACTCCTCACATGACTTTTGCCAAACTGAGAGTTTGGGACAGTTTTGATCCAAGGAGTGTTTGTAAAATTAATTCCTTGAGCATTTTCACTCAGATAGATGTGTGTGAGGGAACCCTCTTGCTTGATTTTAATCTCTAGGGCTCTATTTCTTTTGGTAGAATTAGAGCAGCAGATTAGACTAAGGATGGTGCAAGTGCACAGTGAGAGGGTGAAGTTGCATTTGTATAAAATGAATGCAAACCTCTGGTCAGGGCTATCCATGTTCATTCCATGTTCGCTTCCTGAGCTGGCCCTTCAGTCAGAGGCAGCTTGAAGCACCTACATGGCTTGAGACACCAAGAAATTATGTTGTGTGGTGTGTATAACACGTGCAGGACCATAGTCCAGTAGCTCTCATGTACGAGTGAACTGAAAAGAGATTTAGACATCCTGGGTGGATACAGTGATGCACAAATAGAAGCTCATGAACACATTGCTTCATGGTTATGTAATGGAACTGGTAGCTGTCTATAATTGTCCAGCTGGACTACTTAAATGAACTGAATAACTAATTGAACCCATCTCATGTTATAAACCTTTTTCATCCGGACTTCTTATTTTCTTTTTTTTTCATTACATCCCTTTAATGTCATTGTGGCCAATTTTAGCTGCCATTTTCCCCTTGAAGATATTTACCAACACGGTGCCCTTAGCCTCTTGTAGTACAGGAAGCTGGGGCTGCAGAATATCTCTCCAGGCTGAATGCTTTCCTGTCAATGATATCAAATTATAAGTAGCTGCACTAATCTGCTTATCATCAGAAATAGCCGAAGAAAAATGAACAAATGTAAACATAAAAGGGAACTCTCATAATTTACATACTTGTCATAGTTCACCATAAATCAACGTAAATACCAGAGGGCTTGTTCTTTTTGACATGACCTGGAGGCTAGCTTTGCCTGTTGACATCTTATCTTCTCACAAGATACTGTATATTAGTAAAGTTAATTGACTAATCATTTTCATCACTGGAAGTGTAAGTAAATAATTCCATCTATTTCTACCTAGGCTTCTGTTTACGGTCCGAGGGTGCCAAGCATTCAGACTAAATGAAAATATAGCCTCTAGTAACCATGCACGGCATCCCCCATAACAAGCTGCAGAAACTCTCTGAAGCATTGCTGTTATGTTGTGGGGAATCCTGAGAATCTTAGGCTTAACTCACCACGCCAGCCAGCCTCCTGCCGGGGTGGCCAGGCGGAGGCTGGGACAGCGGGGGGATGAATCTGGGCAGACCCGTGCTAGACCACCGTCATCTGCCATTTTTAGGGAAAGGAGGCAGGTCTGAAAGTAATTAGTTATTGGTGGCTGAGAATGTGCATGAGACGATGTGGGAACACGTGCTTCAGCTAGAGGAGAGGAGCTGGAGTGTTATCTAATAGCTGGTGTTTTACATTTTTTGACTGTCCCCGTATTATCAGCCATAACTATTTTGTTTCTTTCTGATAGAAGAAACCAGTTTTCCTTCTCCCTCAGTTGTGAGGAAAGGAAATTTTCTGCTGCTTCTTGCTTCCATATCTTTGCCATCTCGTGAATTAAAGAAAAATTGACTGTGAGTTAGACTTAGCAGCACTTATGCATTTGGTGACAAGAGTTCGGTGGGGGTGAAAGTTAGTAGTCCTGAACTTTTGCTTTAACTTGTGATGAAGGTTTTCTAGGTGATGCAGGGACAAGTTATTAAGTCACTAGCTCTCCATCTGTCCCACAGGAACACAAGACCAGCTCTTCCTTTTGCAACTCTACCTCAGAATTAGTTAGAGAATGTTTAATATTTCCAAAGTGCCCATATAGTGTGCTGTGTTCTGTTTCTCTCCTTGCGCAAAATTTAACTTTGTCTGGAGAAGTGTCTTGGGTTTTCTTTGGACATTGTGCATCTAAAAAATACAGCCTGGACACTGTCACTGATTCCTACCATGCTGACTCATTTGTATGACTTACTCCACAAACATTTCCCTTTACTCCTCTCCCTCCCATTTGGAGGAGAGTGGGGTTGTGTGCTGGCCTATGTATTTTCCTGCTTACTCTTGTCCTGGCTCTTTCTGATGTGTCTTCTGCCATCAAGGGTATCACTTATGCTGGGGATTTTTGCCATGCACAACCACCTGGGTTGAGACTCATTTTCCCTGCTGGGCTGCAGCCCAGAGAGGCAACAACTGCTTACTGCTGCCAAGGTTGACCTCACTTACACCTGGAATTTACAGGTGAAAAGCTTCCAGGGAAATGCTGAGACCAGAATGGTTTATTCCCTACCAGACTGTGCCAGCCTGGCTGCCTGCAGTAGCTTTGGCCTCATGTGTTAATCAAACTGAACCCTACCTATTCATTAGGTCACAAGACTAATTACCTCTGCACAAAATGAACAGGTATGTTAAATTTTAAAAGCTGAATGGCAGTTGAGAAAAGGACCTAACCATATGCTTAAGTATCGCTATATTCACCTGCATTTAAGGAAGGGCTCTTGAATAGGTAGGGACCTGAATACTTAGTTAAATGCCTGTAGTAGTGAAGATTGTAGTGCACAGAGCCAGCGAATGTGTGACTTTGTGCCCTTATTTAAATGGTGCAAAACATTTTAAATGTTTGAAATGTATTTCATCAAATAAAAAAGCCACTTACACTTTAATTTAAAGAAACAATAAGTACTTCGATACATGTTATTTCATACCTATAGCTGTTCCTATTTCCAAAAAGCTGTCATATTAATTCCCCAAATGAAGTTTTATCAACATCTTTGTGTGTTTATCTTACAGATGGTACTAATTTGTGAGACCTTCACTACTTGTCACTACTGTGAGACCTACACTACCCTCACATTGTAATGTGCAAAAAACCTTTTATTCGGCGATATCAAAACACAATCTGGTATGCAAGTCATATTTGTTTCAGATCAAGTTGTCCTCTGAGGAGCTGAGTGGCATAAAAGGTACAGAGAGGGAGTTAAATGGAACACTTAATAGGGAGTTAAATGGAACACTTAATGGGAACTAATCTAGCAACTGGAACTAATGGGAACAGACAGGGCTGTGAAACGTAAGCCTACAAGATCTCCACTGAGAGGCATCCATTCCACTTTGTCCTCTCAAACCTTACTTCCCAGACATGTATGGTTCTTTTTTTTTTTTAAATCAGTTCACGTGTTTATGAGAAAGAGCAGTACCACAGTGATTTCTTTCTAAAGGCATTTCTTGAAATCCCAGAAATCTTCCCAAATAGTGTGTTTCTGACAGCACTTTAGGCTAGTGACTTTCTGAAACAGCATGTTGTTTCTTTTTGCTACCCAATGCAGTGAATGGATCTCTAACCTTGATTTGATTCCAGCAGAAAACAAAACAAGTTTTGCTTATGTTTCCTCAATGAAAAGAATTTTAATTAAAGAAGTTTGTTGCATTGGAATTGGTAAGAGTTTACACAATCCTTGGGGGTTTAGGAAGTGTTAAAGAGTAACAACATCTTGGGCAAACTTTTCTGTAAAAGTACAGCACAGATTATTGCAGTTAATGAAAGAGGATATTTTAATGAAAGACAATATCTACAGATGAGCATGCACTGCAGGTTTCTAATTCTGAACATCCGAACTAATTCTTTGAATGTCTGAACATCCATGAGAATCTGAACTATGAACATCTGAACATTTTATGTATTGGGGAAATTAGGTAGAAACACTTCTGTATGTTCTCCTGGTCAAAATTTAAATTTTGAGATTGGTTTATTCAGCTATCTCTAATAATTGGAAATAAGCTGTATTACTTTGTTAGTACCAGTGTAACTTTTTGTCAAGCTCAGTATGAACACCCACTGCAACACTGCCAGCCTAATTCAGGTTACTGAGCACCCTGTGGCTCCAGACACAGAGGACTCTGAATGTACTGAAAGGGGCAAAGTAGCCTCAGAAAGCAGACAGGACAAAGGAATTCCCCAGGCTGGCGAAAAAAGAGAAAATCTTTTTGCTTCAGAATGCTGGAGGAAAAGGAGGAGGAATGGGGGCATAAAAGATAGTCCACTGATGGAGCCACGAAAAACTGCAAACTTTTATGAGTGAAGACTACAGACAAAAGCAGTTTCCCGGGATGCCATGACGATTTAGTGAATCCCACACTCACCTGTGAGTAATGAGGCATTCCAGGCCATCTGCTTGGCATGGATCAGATTTATTATTTTCTTGGCCCCCCAGCTGGCTGGAAGATGTCTGTCACAGTAGTGAGAAGTATTCTGGATCTAGTTTAGTGAACAGCACCTTTGATATTTCTGTTGTACCTTTCTCCTCGTAATAATCTGAGCTGAAAATATCCCTGATTGCAATGATAAGGGAAAAAAAAAGAAAGAGTAGGGAAAAAATATGATAGGCCAGCAAAGGAATTTTCATGATGAAAAGCACTTCCATAAAATTCTTTTTTAGTGACTAAGTTGCTTCAGTGACTATATGAGCAACTGGGGAACTGGATATACTGGGAAGTCTTAAATGCGAAGTGGGAGAATTACTAGGGAAGCTGGAGCTATGGTTCCAAGCAGAACACTTGCAGCCTGTGCTGGGTTCAAAGCCAGTGCTACTGTTTCATTGACTGCATTCATAGCAAGGAAAGATATTTAACAACAAGTAGGGAAATTTCCTTTAAATCAGTAGCACTGTTCTCATCTCTTTACCGAGGTTGCCAGTCAATTTGACATGGAAGGGAAAAATAAGCATGGATCACTGTATGTTTTCACTTTTGTACAACAAGTTTTAATCAGCATACCCACAGTACATAAACATTATGTCAGCATTTAGTTAGAAAATGGCAGACGTGTAAAATACTTCAGATGCTCTTCTGCCTGACATAGTATTGGAATTACAATAGCATTTCCACCAAACAACCTCTTACTTCTATGATCATCTTTGCTTGGAAATATCATGCCCTTCCAAAATTCAATCTCATGCTCTTTGAGTAGTGAATGTATATTACTGACAAAAATAGAAAGAGATGGAATCCCTCCTTTCATGCAAATTTCGGTATAATCTTAACAAGTGTGTCAGGATCGTAACAACAGTTTTTCTGTGACTGCAACAATACAGGTGCTGCACAGAATTAATCATCAAGAAGTGAACTGTGTGGGTGATGTCAGCCTGGAAATAGCTAATCAAGATGTCTGCTGGCAGGTTACCTTTGAACATGTAACCTACTTAACCTGTAACATAACGAGAATAACTATGAAGCTTCAAGTGGCTTCCCAGCAACTCTGGATATTGTTTGGAGTTTATTTGTGTTTAGGTAGTCTGGTACAAAACTCCAACATGCAATGCTTTCACCTGCCTGGGTGGTTTATTGTCGACTCATAACTGTGATCAGGTTTAGCAAAAATGAGGTATTATTTGTATGGTTTTTAGTGCATTTGCCCAGAACTAATTTTTGGCCATATAAGGAAGCGGTCCAAACCAAATTTCACATCCCTGCCACCCTTCTCCCTGGACATGAGGTAAAAAAGGGCTCACTGAGTAATAGTAGCACTGAATTCAGTCCTTCTCTACTTAAGGACTCAACAGGTAAATTATGGAGCTGTGCCTGGAGATAATCTGTCTCCACTCTCCCAGGGTTGCTTTCCTGGCTATGGATAAGTATTGTGAGAACTACTTAACTGAGCCCTGCCTTGTACATTTTCAGTAAAATGATTTTGAAAAATTTTTCCTACTCACAAAATTCTAAATAGTTAGTTTCACCTTTTGCTAAGCAATCTAGCAGAGCAAGTCTAGAGACGTTCAAGGATACTTGTCCTTCTACTTTAATTAAGAATATAGAATCTATTAGGTGCACATACATGGGAAAACTACACAGCCAAATGTAAGCCAAATATTGACATTTAAAAAACATTAATTTTGTTTTTATCCCATATTTGGAAGGTTAACACCAGACGAGTATGGTATAATTAACAGTTAGATGGATATTATCTAGAGAAGTAATTTATGCTTGGTAAAAGATTCTCGTGGAGCCTTGGACTAACAGGTATTAAGTACAATATTTGATCTTCCTGTGCCTAGACTGTCATCACCACCAATGTGTCAGTAACTTGAAGAGCCAAGACTAACACACTCTGTATGTCTTGTTTAATTGTTTCTTGCTGCAGGGTCAAAACCACTCACCAGGGGTTATTTCAGCTGAGCTATCAAAGCCCAGCTTAGTTTCCTTTCTCTGAATGTAACACATGCAGAACAAGCAACTAAAAGACCACTTGAAAAATATATCTTTCTGGGACAGATACTTTGCAACGTATCTGCTGATAGGGCTAAATTGGCAAACTACAGCTATCTCAGAGTTTGTGTTGTCTCCACCTTGTAGACTCTACTGTTGCTCTGTGACAGCCTGTAATAGCTCTTTGACATGCCTAGGAATGCCATTTTTATAGGGTCATTTTTTTCCCAATTACTTATCCAGAAATTATAATAATTTGGCTGGTCAACATAATTCTCAGCTGTGCTGCAGCAGAGAAAACACCAAAGAGGTTTGCCCCAACTTAGAACAACAGCACCACGGCTTCATCAAATCTCATCTTCAGTACACTGATTAAGAAAGGATCTATTATATTGGAAAGGTGTTTACAGTCAAAATGAATGAAACAGGATATGGATAATTGGGATGGCCATATTACTGGAAAAGAAACAGGGAACAAGCTCTTAATTCCATTTGAAGCTAATTAGGTGGCCTGTCACTTTAATAAGATGTTTGGGCTCACAGAATCTGCTTTGTTGAGGGTATTTCTTCTTTAATTGGCTTGTCAATTACAGTTTGTCATGAAATGCTGAAAACTCCTTAGTGCCTGTTTTCAGTTTGTCTTATAAAATGGGTGCCAGAAAAGAAGAAAAAAAAAATGGTGTTAAAATACATACTGGTTGTTATTCCCCTGGTTCATTTTAAATATTTTTGCTATTCACTTCAATGGCTTCAGGGCTGAGCTACTGAAGCCTTCCACAACTGAAAAGATAGGAGTTATGCCCGTGATGCAAGTTGTAATGGAAAAATTAGATTTAAATTGAACATGGTACAGGGGATACAGTGTTGCCCTTTCCTGGAGTGACGAGCTGAGAATGCTAAAGCTGAATGAGAGAAGCAGCAGAATAGGTGTCTCACTGGAACAAGATATTTTTGATATCTTTAAGGCTTAGTTGAGAAATTGAAAATTAACAAGTACTTTTTAGAAGGAGCATGGAAATAATCAAGCGTGAAATAGCAATCTATTGACCTCTGGTAACACGATGTCTTGATTTAGAAAACTACCTTACAAGCTTGACAAACAACCTAATGCCAGTGACACTGGACTTTTTATGGTAGTTCGCTAGTTACCCAGATGAGGAACGGTCACCATGTGACAAACCATTAACAGGTGACTCAAAGGCATGCTTGGTTAAAGCAAAAGCAAGTGTTTTCCATGTTGTAATTGCTTGTTTCTCTTTTCCTGGCTGAGAAAAACAGTTTGGCTGAATACAAGGGTGCTGTAAGCTCTTGCTGAGGGGCAGTTTTCCTTTAGGAAGCAAAGACTGAGAAGAGTTTGCTGTCAGCTTATACTGTTGACAAAAGCAATAGTGTCAACCAGTACACGAATTTAATTTTTGTTTTCCTGAGCATGCAGTGTCTGTATTCTCACAGAGCTGCAGTAGCAAGTATCTAGTCCCTGTTCTTGTTGTCTCCCTTTACACTGTTCAGGTGGTATGAAAGAGTTGTTGTAACAGAGTTTTCTATGAGAAAATCATACCTTCTCTCCAATGACAGAGCTGAAGAGGGCAGGAGAGCAGTAAGGGCTCTTCAACTGCGTGTGGAATTAAATGGGTGCCAGAAATCCAGGAATAGGTGATTGTGGATGCAGATGTCAAAACCTAAGTTACTACTGGCCTAGTAACGCTCATAATTACTGGAACTATTTGAGGTTTCTATCTAAGCCAAATCTTGTTTCTCTCCTCTTAGGAATTGCAGTGAAATGCCCTGATCGTAGGAGGTGTGAAGTGTGTTTTGCAAACCAGCATTTGTCTGAAAGCACTCAGCCCCGCCTCAGATCTGAATGGAGAACAGTGTGCTTTAAGACTTTTTCCGAAGTTTGGATTAGGTAGAGAAATAGTAATTTCCTCTCTGGATTTCCTCTCCTTTTTTCCTAAGGCCAGGTTCTATTAACACATATTCACCAACTTTCCTCTGCAACAAAATGGTTATTTGTTTGTGACCTTTGCTTCATTTTCAGACTGGAATAATTCAGCTGGAAGAGGCCTACGAGGATCATCTAGTCCAACAGCCATTTTAGGCTGTTGCCTTGACTTGGATCTGAAGTGAGGTGGCTGCAGCCACAATGCAGAGCAGTGACCACTCTACAACCACAGCTGCCGGGTGTCCGGTGCTATCGCCACACATGGACCTTGAAAGCTTGCCTTATTCTGATGCTATGTCCAGTGGTGTGACTTAGCACTTGATTTGGGAAGGAGAATTAAAAAAGCTAAATAAAATAATGACTCAAAACGCTACACATTTGTTCAAGCCCTTGAATAGCTCTTTACACTCCTTCTTTTACTATAAATTGGTACCTCATGGCTTCCTTGTATAAGACAGCAAGCTAGTCTAGCGGGATGACCTAGTTATTTTTAAAGCCCGCTCATGTCAATACTCTCTGTCCTGTGACCATGTTGGCCACCATTATTTCGGGGTGAGGTCAGTCTTTTTCTTTGCTCGGGCCCCCTGCCAGTTTCTCAACACCTGCCTTGAAACTGACAGCTCTATGGGTGTCCTCATAAATTAAAAATCATGTGCCTCTGCCCTGATGCCTTGGGACAGGCACAAAGTTAGAAACTGCCCTGTAACCCAAGCCCCGGGGCTGCTGCACGGGACAGCTGAGCAGCAGGCAGCGAGCCCCAGCAGCGGGGGGCCGGCTACACCGCAGACCTTGGGCAGCGCCCAGCCTGGTGCCAGCGGGCATGTGGCTGTGCCCGGTGAGAGCCAGCGATGGACCCCACGTAGTGGTCTTTCCCCACGGGAAGGGTGGAGAAACCAACAGGCTAACAAGGGGCTGCTCTGGCTTCTGTGCAGCCCCTTTGCCCTCGTGTGCCCGGGACAAACTGAGCTGGCAGAGGCAAGATGGGGAGTGAGGAGTGGGGAGTAGGCTCTCTACGATGAATGGGCAATCCTGCGCACAGTTATCACTATCCTTTGCCACCTCCCAGCTCCACCGTTACAGCTCTGGCACATAATTGACCACAGGACTAATTCGGTCATGCGTTTTCCTCCTTCCAGTGTGCAGTGTAGGCACTCAGCCAGCATACATGTTCTCCATAGCCTGACAGAGTCCTAAAGCTTCAGTTCAGCAAAGCACCTAGGTATTCTCCTTTCCCCCAAACCTCGCTGCTCAGTCTACACCTCTCTCACCATCCCCATGAAGGTTACATCCACTCACAGGGAAACTGTTAGACAAATCAGACAAGCTGCAACACCCTACTGCTCTAATCTGTCTGCTCCTGCACCAGGTGTGTGTTGTTACCCATTTCAGGATCCATGCCTGGTAGTGTCCAAGGTCTGGGGAGCTGCACCTGCAGTATCACAGCATCACAGTCGCCTCTCAGCTCCATAACTGTGGGTGCTGGACACAACTGCTAATGTGACCCCTGGTATGGTGTGAGGTCCTGGCACACCAGCTCCCAGCATAAAAAGCAATAAAAGCAGTGAATGGAGCAGAGGCTGATCAGGCATCCTGTTCAAACCACCTGGATGCTGCCTTAAAAAGACACCAAAAAAATCTGTTACCCTGTTGGCATAGGATCCTTAGCTGGACGACTAAACTGCAGCAAAGTAGAACCCCCATTTTTTTTAAATGATCCATGACTTGTACTTTAACAGAGACTGTTTTTTGTCTTTCTTCTAGTCTTCTGGTGGGCATCTTTTAAGTTCCTTCTAACAACTGGGTATTGTAAGGTTGATGCTCTTGCCCATTCATTAGTAAAAGGCTGCAGATGGATGCTACTCACTGTTTCTGCAATACAAACTGAACACTTTAATTATAGGATCCCAGTCCCATTTAGTGCTTCCCATACTGTATCTCAAAATAAATGCATGAACATCCACTGGAGTGCTACTGGTAGTGATGTATCCTGTATTTTGGCAAGCCTCTTGGTATGTGTGTTCCTTACGTTCCTTTCAGGTATTCTTCAAGCTCTTTTCCTCTCCCAGCCCTGCTGGCAACTGACAGCGTTGAGGACTCAATGTTCCTTTTTTCGGTTGGTGGCAGCAGCAGCAGCTGTAAGGCTACCGGCACACATGCTTTGAGATCTTCTGCCTTAAAAGCATGTATCGTCCCATCCCTGCATCCAGTGACATTTTATAGGTAGATAGGACCAATCCAGACAAAATTGTCTCTGGAGAAGGCTGCTCTGCTGCTGGCAGAGTGAGGGGCCAACTCCTGCCTCTGTGGCGTCCCCTTGCCAGTTGCCCCACCTGGCGCAGAGCTGGGCAGTGAGCCGAGCAGGGAACGTGCCTCCTTTCCTATGGGTCTGGCGGTGACAGCAGCTCCTGGCCCCTGGCCAGGGTGGCTGGGGCCTGGGATGAGGCTTTCAGAGGTCTGAGAGGCATCTGCTGGCCCAACAGCTGCTCCCAGCAGGCAGGCAGGGGACTGGGACAGAGCAGCCTGCTGGGCACTGGAGCATGGCCTCACAGTGGGGAGGGGAAATTGTAGGGCTGCAGGAGAGCTCAGTGGGGGCTGACCCATGATGATACTAGAGAAAAAGAAATGGGAAATAGCCCATTAGCCATGAGAATAAGTAAAGATAACTCTTTAGAACAGGACATAAATGCAGTGTCACAGTTTTTCTTTCTTCTTGTCTTAATGGAAAACACTCACAAAACCAGTACTGTTAATAAACTTTGGAAAAATACAACCTTTTCAAATCTTGAGGCAATAAGGCCATTGCCCAGGTGATCATCTATTTGTCACCTGTGGGTGACACTAACAAATATTTTAAACCAAAGCAAGGTATCGCCCCAGTGACAGAAGAGCAACAAGAATTCCCCATGTCTTTCTTGGACTGAAGTGTTCGGTATGTCAGCAAAGGTTGGTCTGAGATTGCCTTGGAGAAAATAAGGCAGCCCTAATTACACTGATCTAATAGCACCTACAGCTGCCTTTGTCAAAATAGCAGTAATATGGAAATAAGGGATCATCCACTGGAGTAATTTTTTCAGGGAAAAAAATTATGGTAGTTGTCGAAGAAGGTAGAGATTATGGTATTTCTGCAGGTGAGATCACACAATTGAGATAAAGCATGGAGCTCAAAGAGTTAATACTTGAGCTTTTTGCCTTTATGCAGAAATTTTGGACTGAGTCAGCATTGTTCTGAAATCAGTGGAAAATGGGGCCTTTAAACTATCAAGATCCTGATGCTCTAGAATTGCACTTGTCTCCAAAAGTCAGTATTGCTTTGTCAAATTAGAGCATGACAAGACATCAGGTGACAGCTAATTTTATTTTTGCTCTGTGACACACCTATGCCTCCAGACACCTGCATATCCCTAAAGAAGTAATTTAAACTTCCAGAGTCTTGGTTTCCCTTCCCTGTGTTTCCTTTTCTCATCAACTTCAATCACTATTGACTGGGTATGAGGCCTCTGTCTCCGTTTGAGCTTCTCAGTCCTCCAGTGTTCTGGGGACATAAATAAAAGCAGTGCCATGTGAAAACATAGAACTGTTCAGTACTGAGCAACTTCTGATGCTGAATTAATTATACAGAAGAAAAATTACGGTTGTGGGAATCATGGTGAGTTTACTACACAAAACCATGATTTCTCTGCTGAAACCTTTCCTAGCTGCTTTTCACTGGGTGCAGAGTGTGGTTATGTTTGAATTTCTGCTGTTGGTAACGCAGCTAGGGCTAAACACAAAACAAAAAGAAGCCTGCCTTTCTCCTGAAGGATTGGTAATCCAAGGTCCCGAGACTGGCAACACTCATGAGCAGGTTTTATTTCATGAACATAAATGGTAGATACTTACTTGAATATATATATATCTACTTTTCAACTACAGCTACTGTGTCAAGAAAGGTCTTGACAACAAGTTTCTACTTATGGGGGTAATTTCTATTTTTTACTCATTTTCTTACCCACTAGTATTAGGTTACTTGATTTGATTTTTGTCCTGTGGGAAAAACTGTGGGACAATAAAGTAGCTTGAGAACCGAAGAAAACCTTGGTAGGGTCTGGGATGTTGAACAGCAACATTGTGGCCTTGCTTCATCTTGTGAATAGCTTTTAGCATTTCCATATTTAGCCCACAATGTATTTAAGAATTCAACTCAGGCTGTAACTGTAGGAGGTAAACATTTTGTTTAATCGGGGTCTTACATATTTTCTTGTCTGTGTTCATCATGGGAAAACTTCAGAACTAAAATTTGCAAAAGGCAAAAGAGTCACCTTCTAATTTCATTATATACTCAGTTTTTTATGAAAAAAAATGAAGTACAAAGCACACCAGTGTTGCCAGATCAATTTCATAATGCCAGCGCTTTTAAAAGCAGCAGTTGCTAACTAGTTTTACACTGCTACAGAGCAGAGAAATGGTTTATGTTGTAGGGATCCTTGCTCAGAAGAGAGGAAAACACAAGAGCTGAGTTCTGTGCCCACCTATGTACAGATGTGAGCCTGTGTGAAAGGGAGATGTTCATGGCTGTGCCCACGATGTGCCAGTGGGTGTCAATCAACCTTGTATCCTGGTGGCTATTGATGATGAACCATTAATCTTCACAGCACTTTGTTTCTAGTATGTTAATTTATTTGAAGAAATGCACAACTGTCACTGGCAACAAAGCATCTCCTGATAGTTGACCTCCCATGAAAACTCTAGGTGTTTTCTATTACAATCCAACAAACAGGACTGAACAATAAAAAGGATTCTGAAATGTGTTTAAAAATACCTTTGCTTGTTGAATCACTACACACTCTTTGCTGCATTCAGAGAGTTTGGTATTCAGGTCTTGCCTGAAGCTAATGACAGAAACACCTCTCACCCCTGTGAAATCTGAAGGCCTACTTTAAGTGCTGTGGAAACAAGTTCAGCACCTCTTGATGTCGACTTGATTATATGTAGGTGGACCTGCTTATGCTTAACTACATACAACGCCTTAATACGCTCCAAGGCCAAAAGAATTCAAAAAACGGCACTTGCTGAAAGGTTTCTTTCCTCCAGCTTGTTCCTCGGAAGTCAGCACCTCATTGGGAAGCATGACAGCAAGTTTTCTGTGCTAACAATATTTCAGTAAGGCCTAATGTATCAAGATGAACTGGAGGCTATCCAGTACTCCCTGTTCTTGATGTCTTCATCACTGGGCAAATTTAATACCTATTTGATTTCACATGCTGCATTTTGCCTGATTTGTGTGACTAGGTGGTTGGAATATTCATTCACTGTTCTTACACATGTGTTGCCTAAACACTGTGCTGAGGATAGCAAAACATTTGGGGCACTTCTCTTGCCCTCGTTCTGCACTGGAAAAAACTTGCTGTTGAAATGCACAACATCTTAGGGGTAATAACAAATAAAAGGAAGGATATCAGATTGGTTTGCAGGTTTCTGTCTGCAAGTTACGCTAGAGCCACTTTATAATTTTCAGTGGAGTTAGTCTAGACTTCTCCAAAGGTTAGTATTTTCACATTTGGCTAAGGAGAAACAAGAGTATGTTTTTTGTTTCCCTCTTATAGCAGCTTCCAGACTTACATCTCCATGTAGGAGTGAGTATCCACAACAAAGGCAGGCTGCATGCTGTGTTTTCCATGCTCCAGCTGCACAGGAGCCATCAGGGTTCCATGTAACAGGGTGCACTAAACTAGCTTCTCTCTCCCTTTGGAGGATCAGGTTTTCTAAGTGCTTAATGGTAGTGAAGTTCTCCTGGTGACCAGGCTGGTATTGCCTTCCTTACACGGACTGTTAAAGCGCACCGACTATTATTCGCCTACTCAATTAATTGCCAAGGAGACAGAGGAAATATGTGCCCAGAGGAGAAAATGAAGCCATTTTTATTTGCTGGCTAATCAAAATCCAATGGCTTTTGAAGGCGATGTGAAATGATCATTAATTAGGAAGGATACCTAAATCTGAAGTTCAAAGAACCCTGTACAAACCAGGGAAGCAAGGCCTGGAGGACAGAACTCATTCTCGCATTGGGAAAAGGTGACTACATGGAAGCGCACAAGTCCCATAACCTGTGGATCAGGACCTGCCTAGTTGCATAAATTTTTCATGTTTTCTTGTTAGGCTTTATCCCAGCAGGGAGATGGTCAATGTTTTCTACAAATACAGATCCTATTCCTCCATATTATGTTAGTTGTTTGTCCTGCCAGGGACTTGGGCAGGGCGTCTCTGAGTCTCTGTGGTGACCTGAGCATAGCTGCTGTCATGAACCAGGTGGGATGTACTTAGAAGGTACTTAAGAAGAGTATATAGGGCAATAAAATAAAACAAAATACATTTCCAAACTAAGAAAAATCTGGAAGTTTGAAGGTCTCCCAACAGTCAGTGCCCTTAGCTTGCAGTAGACCTTTGCTTTGGTTTCACTAAAAAAAAAAGCTGATTTCAAAACTTACTGCCAATTGTGTGCAGAGGAGTAGATCTAGGATTCCTGTATTGCTTTTGCAAAGGATGTATACACAAAATATAACACCTGAAGGTATTATAAAAGATATTCTGCAAATACATAGAAAAAAGAAAGCATCTAATAATGCCTAGGCTGTGGGTTCAATCCCCATGTCGGCTGTTCACTTATGAGTTGGACTCAATCACCCTTGTGGGTCCCTTCCAACTCAGAATATTCTGTGATTCTTGCCTGTTTTTTCAAAACAATATCCCTCAAATACTTCGTGAGTAAAAATGTGTCTTCAGACTCAAGTCAGAGTTGGACTGTGGTTTTGAGAAGAACTTTTGCCGGCATTGTGCCCATTTATTAAAATAATTATGAGGTAACCCCAGCCAGCTATATGGAAACCTGAGGATAATAGAAGTGAGCAAAACTAGAGTAACTTAGAAAATAAAATACAATTTTCCCAGAGTCAGGGGGCTGGGCTATTTATCTCCTGGGAAATAAAGACTTTAATATGTGTAGATCTGACCCCAACCACTATCTTACAGATTAGCCTGGAAGACTGTGCTCTGGAAGGGCACGCAGAGAACTCCACGTGATAATTTCCTGGAATTTCTGGATCGAAACAGATAAGAGCTGTGTGTTGACATCTGTGAATTGATGTAACCTTTTGTTTGCAAGCTGATCAGACTGTGATCAACAAAGAACCACGATCAAAAGCCTTAGAAAAAGGATTCAATGAGTTAAATTTGGGAAAAACAAGACAAAAAAACCTTCTGACTTTAGTTCCACAGGGATTGAAGTGGTATTTGCAGACTCCTTTACAGAAGAACTTCTTCCTGGTTAAATTTACTGTCTTATTTCTAAATTCTAAATCATATTAAAATGTGTATACTGGCCAGAAATCTTCGAGAAAGCAGTATCAGTGGTTCCAAAGAGTACAAGCATGTGAAAAAAAAATAGTTATTTACAAATATGTCAAATTTGGCACTTTCTCCTTGCAAATGAGGAAAATGAGGAAATGTGGACATGATAAATGACATTCTTAAATCCTATGATTTTGAAGAATGCTATACTATCCAAAGTTATATTATCACTACTCTTCATAGAGAAAATTGGAACAGATCTTTAAGAATAAGTACTTCCTCTTAATTTATAAAGTCTAGGTATTTTCATTGGGGTTATCCTTTGCAGTAATAGTTATACATGGAAGTTTGTGAACAAGGTCAGAAGTGTTGTTCAGACAAAAAGTAGAGTTTTGCCATGGATTTTAGTAAAGTCAGATTCAGGCTTTACTATGTCTTATTTCCACTACCATGCTACTTGCCCATGACAGTCACAAGCCCTAACACCAACCTGCATTTGATGTAGTTCAGTGTGAATAAAGACAAAATGTTTACGGGAGAAAAACTACCTAGACCTGTTAGTTAGATTATTAACTATTTACATAATTAACTATTTAGACCTGAAAAACTATTTTCAGACCTGTATGGAGACATTTTTGTGCCCTAGTTTAGAAGTACTGAGCAAGCATGTGTCCAAAAGCTGAAGGCTGAAAGTTCATGCAAAGCACAGAGAAGCAAAAGAATCATTTCCTCTCAAATGACTCTCAAGATTTGCCACTAAACACACATGTGGACAGCTTTCCCAAGATTTATCAAGCCAAATTTTCAAGAATGGAGGTTCACCAGCTTTTCTGGACAAGTGTGTCAGTGCTTGTCATAAAAGATATTTTCCTCAAGTCCACCCACCAGTTATGTTGCTACCAACTTTTCACTGCTGCCTCTTGCCCTTTCATTTTTATCTCCGTCTCTATCATCTCCACAACTCTCTGTAGATACACTGCTAGGAGACTGCTGCTAGATTCACCTGCTTGCTTTGTCTTCTCCAAGCCAGGAAAACACATCTGCCTCAGTTTTCCTTTTTTTCTTGGATGCTCCATACACCTAACTGTTCTGCTAGTCCTCTGCTGGACTATTTGCAGACTGACTGGATTCAACCACACCCAGGCTGCCCTGCTCCTGGCTGGGGTGGTGGAACAACTCTGGCTACCAGGTCCTGCCCTGTAACCCTAGGAGAGCCCTTGCTGCTCCTGGTCCCTGAGGAGGTCCCCGACAATTCCATATGTACACTCACACAAGCAGAGAAGAAGGGAATAATTCCTTCTGTCAGGCTGCTGCTTAAATCCCTACTATCCACCATGATCACTGGTGTCCAGTGGCTAATCCTCTGAGCCACTTGTCCAGCCTTCTTTTAGGAGACAGCTCTAACTACCCTTACAAAGCCCCCTGGTAAAATGGTTGTCACAGTGGTGCCCATGTTCCATCATTTCTGTACAATGGCTATTGCAAGGTGTATTTAGGGGCACAATATACTTTATATGTCCTGTTTCTAATTACCAAAATGCTAAAAAGAATGTGTAAACCACTTGATAATAACATGTGTGTTAAAGACTGGCTGGAGCATTTATTAGAAGCGCATTTCTTTATTCTTTAGCCATGTCAATGTATACAGGGAGGATGGTTTTCCTGTTCCTTCTGAAAAGAAAAATATTAGGCTTTGATTCTCTGGTTTCTTTTCATCTTCATCTAGCATAAAAAGCTTCAGGGAAGGAATACAAAAAGATAGAATAGCAAAGAAATCACAAAAGGTAGATATCAATAAGAAGCACCACTGACTATTCTCTAAGCAGTTTCCAAGCAACTTTTAATGGAAGGTCGGGCACCAGCAAGATAGAGGGAGGAAAACCTAAGACATTATTTCATACAATAAAGTGACTGTGAATGCTGCCAGTTACAGAGGAAATAGACTGGCCAGCCTGAGCACTTATTTATGTTTTTCTGTGAATACAAATGAAAATCCTCTACAAAGGGTACTATCAAATTTGAGCGGGAGTGTTAATTCCAGCAATAGGTTTGCAATACTCCTCGGAGAGGCTTTCATCACTGAATATGTGATGTTGAATTTGTGGTAATAATAATGATACTGCTGGACTCCCTCAGCTCCTTCTGTCTGAAGATCTTTAATGCTTCTTGTCTTTAATTAATCATGCCTTAGATTTGCAGCTCCAAGAATATTTGACATGAGTCATGTGGATGGGGCAACTGAGGGATAGAGACAAGGAGTGACTTTACCAAAATTGCTGTAGCTGTCCACAGACATCCTAACACAGACAATGGAATGGCCAGAGATGTGCCTCCAGTCAAGGAGAGACAACCATTTGTGCAGGCAATCCTTGCTACCCAGCACTATGGTCTGCCTACCACAGTTGCTGGTGGCCAGAGACAGAGGTTGTACCTGAAGGGCATACTTCTGTATGTGTGACTCATGTATGATGTTTACTTCTTTCTTCATCCAGCATCTGGAAGCTTTAGACAGCTGGCAGCTGATCAGTCCTTTTGAACCTGAGTGCCATAACAGGCAGTCTGAATGTATCACTTTAGTCCCAAAATCATAGAGCACAAAGCATCTCTCTGTACTCTGTGGCTTGATATCATGGTCAAGAAGCAAAACCCCAAGTTGTCCATGCCAAGAAAAGCCCTAGGAAGGGTTCCAGGGGTTGATTTGGAGGCCTGAAATTGAAGAAGCCCAATTATTAGTTACATAGGGAATGCTGGCCCACTGAGTAGTAATAAAAAGTGCAGAACAAAACTTTTCTAATTTAGCTTCTGTCTTGGAGTAAAATGTTTAGCTGACAAGATGATAAAGTTTGGTTTGATAAAACCTTGCTTCTCATGGCTGGATGTTCTGATGTCTGCACCAGGATGATACTACAGCCTGTCTCTTCATATGGCACTTCTCCTTCCCCATCTAGCCTGTCTTCAGGTTAAAATTGAAAAAAGAAGAAGAAAAAGGAAGGTGAAACAATAGTCTGATTTTGAATTTTTAACCAGAGGAAATATTTTTGCCAGGAGTTACTGATGATGAGGCTGTGGGTCAGTATCCTATATGCTCAGGGGCCTTAACAAAGGCGTCGAGAATCATTTACACTGAGAGGTCCTCACCCTTGACCCTGTGTTTATCTTGGATACCCCTAGGACATGCCAGATTCATGTACCACCTCTATCTAGACACTGTTAGCTCAGAGATTTAATATTGTTAGGCTGCAAAGGCTTTTTGCTGTATGGGAATAAGGGTCACACACACACGCACAAGAGAGAGAGAGGCTGCGAGGAATTGCTGCAGCTGAACATGAGACTCTGGGAAGCACCTCTCTGCACATGCTCTTATGTGTGCTTTCCGCAGCTGAGGGGTGATGCTGAGGCCACTTGTCTTGCTCTGGGTCCTTGCTTGCCAGGCACAGCTGGTTCATAATCCAGTCCACTGGGACCCTAAAGTGGAAAGAAGTCACATTATGCCCTTGAAATACATGAGTGTTAGTGGCCAGATAGCCCAGTATTCAAAGACTGAGATTTGAGTACAAGCTTACAACTGTGATGCTTGTACTACATTTTGCTTGGAGAAATTGATTACAGATGTTAAAGGGAGTGGACCAGCTTCTTAACATGTTTTCAGCTACTGAAATCTGCTCAGCTTCTACTTTCAATTTACAGGCATGTACATAGGAAGACCTTCCAGAGGGCACAAGAAACAATCTCAGAATTTATTCCACAGTATGAATGGGTTAGTTACAGTGCATTTTCCTTGTCTTAAAAAGAGACTGATTGAAGATTTCAAAGTCAATTTTTGATAAACAAATCTGTTTTGGTGTTCTGCAAATGTGTTATGAATCAGGCTGCTTTTTCGAATCAAGGGTAGCCTATGAACCAGGGTACAGATGTCTGATGATGTACACTTGTGGAAGAATCTAATATAGTTCAGAAGAACCTTGTCTGTAAAATACACCCAGATATATCTGAAAAAGTGCTGTGAAAATCTCAGTGTTCTTACAACCCTTCTCCTATTAGACATGATTCCTTATTTTTTATTTAAATCACAGCCATTCCCAAATTGTATGGAAACCACATGCATCCAAAACTTCTTACTGCAAAGAAGGACACCAATGAGAGCTAATTACATCCTTACTGAATGTGCTGAATTTGACCTGGAGCAGAGGACAGATTTTTCACAAGACATGCTCAGCAGTGGACATGGCAACTTGTTATCAGGGGTGCAATAGTATTTTAAATCTAGTGCAGCTGGTCTACAGAAAACAGAAATAAGACCTTAGACAGTGTGATTTGTGCTCCATATAGACTAATAGAGGGACCAACACTTGAGCTTCTCTCTATTGTCTTCTTCATCTACACTAGACCAGCTTTCTGTTCCAGACCCACTTGGCTCAGGTCACCTCCTGGGCCGAAGTCAGTGATTCAGCTGCCAGGTCTAGGTCAGAAGAGGGATGAGAGAGAAGATTTCCACCTCAGAGTAGGTTGATACTGGTTTTCTCTGGGCTACCCTGCTGTCTTCTGCAGAAGTGTGGTGCCCAGCTCTGAGCATGTGGGTCATGTCGTGGGTAGTTGGCTGAGAAGTACTTTGGCAGGGCAGCAGCACGTCTCTGTCAGAGGTTTGTGGCGGGTGTCTCTTCTAAGACAAAAGGTTAATGGAATTCCAGTGTTTTACTTACAAAGACTTTGTTTTCTTTGCTTGCTTTTAATTTAACATTGTGAAAACTTCTTCAGTTATGTTGGGAAAAGAACATCTTGAAGCCTATGCAGTTGCAAATATCTTAATTTAAACTTGTTTATGCGAGTTATTTATCATGCTTCAATCTTGCACTATATCAGACAGCATTCCTCATGTTTGCTCACCACACTTCTTCCTGCCCTTATTATCCAATTTCTTCTTTACTTACTATTAGGTTCGGAGGGTTACTTTGAGAGTTACTTGAGATTTTTTCAAAGTAATGATCTGCACAGCAGCCAGCAGCTGGGCTTCTTAGTGGGACCACAGTGTGGTCCGCCACTGTATACTCCACAGAACTACTTGCTTCCTTGTTTCTCTCTCATCTCAGCCTCCATGAAAAATGTTTTGAGTATGTTAGAAACCATCTCAGCTGGAGCAGTTTCTTTTAAGCCAACAAAGCTAATGGTGCCTAATAAAATTCCTTGTAGCTAAGGAAAAAGCATGACTGGATGAAATATCTGAGTGGAATTAACTAGCAGAAGGAATGAGTTTAAGCCCAGTTTAAGTTGTTTTTGGAGCAGCTGAAAACATTTTTAAAAACAGGCTTCTTGCAAAAAACAAAGAGAAGAAGTGACAGCAATAACAACAGGAAATTTGAGACTTGCAACTCATTCTCCATAAGAGGCTTTAAAGAAAACATTACTAATGGGATGAGGTAAGGTAATATTATGGTTATAAAGACAAGGAACTGCAGGTAGGAGCTAAGAAATCCATCTTTCTAACTGTTGCTTTCAGGGCAGTGACATCTTAAACAATAATATACAGATCTACCTTTTAATTCCTAACCTGTCTCCTGCCGAGACTAAATCTTATCTTCTCTCTCCTGTAACACTTAATGGATGTTTAGTCACTGTTTCAGGATTTATCTAGCTAAAAAGGACTCTTTTACTTTCTATACCTTTTTCTAACACTGTACCAACGTATTGTCCTGTGGTCAGTACCATTCTCAGCCTTCCGTTCTCCCAGGTTTTGGCAGAGGAGTGAATGCAAGACAACACACCCTGAGTCTCCTGGCAGCTGCTGTGCCCACCCTGATGCCGGTCCCATGTTCTTCCTCCCTCTCTTGCTCTGTTTGTGCTTGGTGCTATGTGTCAGGCTCTTCAGTGAGTCATGCTGCTTCAAGACAAAACTGATGTTTTCGGAAGATTTGTTTTTCAGCTGTGTTGGTTCCCCAAAAAACCTCACTGTGAGGTTTCAGGGACTGCAGTGTCAATCTGCAGTGAGAGAGCATCAGGACTTCAGCCGGGTTAAGATGCTACAGAGGGGTACCTTAGCTGATGGCATTTTGCCATATGATTCATCAAAAATGTACCCTTTCCTGTTCATAGTGCAAATTTTTTTACTGCAAAATTATTTTACCTGGTGCTACGGTTTAGGAATGGTATTCCCCAATTTAGTGTTCCCACTGAACCACTCCAAACCATGCACTGCTCACTCATTCCCCCCTCCCGCTGCAGCAGGCTGGAGAGAAAAATCGGAGGCACGAAGGCCAAAGATCGCGGGTTGAGATAAGAACAATTTACTGGAAACAGCAAATGAAAAAGAACATGAGCAGTAACAGCAACAATACTAATGACAGAGTGTATAAGAAAAAAAAGTTAGTGATTCACATGTGGTTGCTCACATCCCAAGGAAAACACCTGACAGTAGCCACCTGCTCCCTCTACCATGCTATGCTACTCTCCGCCAATCCCCTCAAAATGACATGAGGTGTTATAGAGTAACCTCTGTGTCCCGGCCACGCCCCCTCCTGGCTACTGCAAAAAATCAACCTGGTCCTGGCCAGAACCAGGACAGCTGGTCTTGAAGAAACATCATCCTCTCTCATGAATGTTGCTGTAATGACCATTTCTTATCAAATTCCCTGGACAACACTTCCCTATGCAGCCTCTACCAATTCCCCATGTTTTCTGCTGCATTAAGTGCCTCAAACACAGGGCCCTTCCTGGACCTTTTTATCCTGCCTCGACAGATCTTAATCACTCTCAAAGTATTAACTTCCTTCCCCATTTGCACCCTGCTGCCATCACATGCTCAGTTTCAAGATGCTCTTGGCCACACAGTTATCCACGTTACAGAAGCTCCTACATATCCCTGCTATTATCTTCCCTGAGACGCCTTCTTAAGATTTCTCTATTCTGTGATACCTACAACAGCAAAACAAAAAGAAAGATGACAAATCGCTGGTGTGCTCAGTCTGTAGACTGCTGTGTCAGCCAGCATTGTATTGCTGTACCTGTTCTCATGCTCATATCCTTTTCAATACTTAATTTATGTTGATGCAATATCTAAGAGCAGCACCTTGGTCCAGATTTCTTACTTGGGGGTTGGAAGGAGGTTACTGCTCCATTTTTATTGACTGCTCCATCTTTACTAGGTGAGCAAGTTGCCAGTATGTTGATCCATACAGTCCAAAATTCAAACCAGAAGAAAATGTGCAGTGATAAATATTATCTGAACAGCTTATTCATGTTGCTAGATTCAAACACAGAAGCACTATCTGGAGTAATATCAGCAAAGAATTGTTGTCATTTGAATTTGTTTGGAAGTTTCACAAACTAGGAAAAACTTTAAAAATGTACGTAATCAGAATTAAACTAAGTAAAATAAAAGTTTTGGTAGGACTTCGTGGCTTGGCAGACTTCAATGCGGGCTGAAGAGACCCTTTTCTCTGCTCCAATGTTTGTTTTGATGAAGACATTTTGTATATAATGATGTGGTGATATGTTACCGTGGATGTAGCACTAAATATAGCGTGAGAATATGTGTGCTATTTGAAGAGATCATACAAGGGTGTGTAGTGGGAGCTGCATTTGCTGTATGTGCAGTGCCCTATTTATAACAGACATATAGGATGGATTTAGTGTACTAGAAGTGAGCATGTGAACTGAAGACTTGTAAGGACATAGTGGTAGAGCTCAGCAAACCAGAGTATCTAATGTGTCAAAAAGAATACTGAATCTATGAAATGCACTCAAATTTAGCTGGTTTTTGCTATACTAACAAAAACCATCTCTGGCTTGGTTTCATTTTGCACCTAGACTTAGTAGTCAATAATAAATATGACCTTGAACTTGCTATTTTCGGTGAGCAGGTTTTTCGCATCCACACAAGTCAAGTGAAATCAAGTAAATCCTCAGTGCACAAGCTGTGTTCACGTGGCAAATTACTAAATTATGTGCAAGTGCTGGTACGTGCCACTAGGAGCCATGGCCACTAGGTCTGGTCTCTGTTTTCCGGTAGGAAAAGATGTTTTCCTAGAAACTACTTCTCTCTTCCTTCCTTCAGAATGCTCGAACACACTTTGCTACAGCTTTGATAAATTTTCTTGACCTTGCAACTTCCATTAACCAGATTAGAGAAGCTGAGCATCTGAGTTCTCACCTATGACTGAAGAGTAATTTTTCTTTTCCCCCTGGCTTTTGTACAGGCTATACTGTTCTACTGCACTTTTCTTTGACATTATCTCCAGTGCTAACATCCCTGAGGTATAAACTTCCTTCAGAGAGAATTTAAATTTGTCCAAAATTTGCCCATTTGTTTAAATTTGGCTGCAGGTTTTGAACACTTGACCTATTTGAAGTAGGCATATGACTTGCAGATTGATCCTGCAGACCACTAAAGGATGTGTTGAGGAATTTCATTGCCCCATAGCAGTAAAAGTAAATGAATTGGTAGACATCTCTCAAGCTAAAAATTCTTGGCTTGCTTACAGGAAGCTGAAACACCTCAAAATCAGAAAATGAAAGGTATACTCAATTCTGACTTATTCATCTGTGTGTGTTTCCAAAACAAATCATTACAATGTAACTGTGAACACAACTTGAGAAACTTTTAAAATTCTAATCAGCAATTATATAGTTAGAATTTTTTGAGAGATCAGCTATATGTGTATCAACACAGAATTTTTCTCTTACTTGCATCATTCCTTCAAAAATCCTGAGGATCTTTTTGGCTTCCAGAAATAGCAAAGACAACACAGGGATGTACCATCTGCCCTGCACAAAGAAATCTCGGTCCAGCTTATTTTCTAAGGTCAGAAGCTTTTGGTTCTCTGATTCCTAAAGGAGGGAGTACAGCGTAAAGCTGGTTGATATCCGTCTACCTACCATCTTCTCCTGTTGGTCTGGGGGGAGAGATGCCTGTCGCAATCCTGCCCTTGAAGGTTTAGCCCAAACTCCTTCAGCTACAGAATACAGTAGCTGGTTCTGGGTCTGACACATCCATTGCAGCAAGGTGAAGGTGATGCCTTTGGGAGCACATGGAGACTCTTGCACGGCACCTCTCTCTCCCCAGTGAACCTCACTATCCAAGGTCTATCATGAAAGGAGAACTCAGCATTTAGAAGCCCTGGTCTGAGCTAAAGTCTCTTGCTGTGTCTACTTTAAGCATGACCCTGGACCTAGAGATCCTGCTTATCAGGGCTGGTACTCACTTAACTCAAAGTTTTTTAGTTTCTGTCTCTCATTTACATCACACAGGTGCCATTAACACAGGTGAACAGTCACTTAGCATGTGTTTAGAGATCCCTGTTGCCACAGCCTTATGCCCTTAAGGAAAACCTGTGCAAGAATTCAGGAAAACTGAGGAGTTTCCCTGAGTTCCTCATTGCTTGGCTCATGAGCCACTTTTACCATATCCAGGATGAGTACACAGATCTGCTACAGCTGCCAGAGACTGTCAACATACAGTGACTGAGGGAAACCTATATGCTCATCCTTGTTACAGTGATGTAGAGTGTTTTTAGCTGAAGGCTCATGACCTTTGAGGAAAGCCATGAAGTGAAATGCAGATCATGGCCTGGACTGTGAAATGCGTTCAGCCTCTGGCCCTACGGCTGCACCTCTACAGCCAGCAGTGCAGGAACACTGCAACATCTCTTCCTGCACAAATGAGGAGGAACACTTGGTTTATTCTCATTACACTGGTCTTTTATACATCATTGCCTTATAGAAGATATCAGCGTTGTAGGCAATCTAGAGCCTGTACACTGTTTCTATTACAATTCCAGCTTTCCTGAAAGCAGAAGTTATGAGATCCTAAAGACAGTATTTTCAAGAGGAGTCTATTCACAAATAGGGTTTATAAGGCTAGATTGTGTGTAAGAAGAACTGAACATACATTTGGAAACCTGGGCCCAAATGTCCCAAACAAATTGTACCCAGGTTCACAGCACTTCTGAAAGCCCAGCATTCAGACCTCACAGGAAACTTGAGGCAAAGGTTGGAGTGGGACCCAGGACTGGCTTCCAAGTTTCTCTGGCCCAAGATGAACATTCCTGTTTACTCAAGAGAGCATGCCATGTTAAGCTCCAAGTGTAAAGGAAAATTTGGTCAGTGCAAAGTTACCAAGACTGTACTTTGGCAATGATGTTGGATTAAAATATCAACTCTTCACATGAGATTTAATGAGTGCCAGTGGTCAAGGTGAGGCCTGTTTGAAACTTTTTTTAAAAGAATTTTATTTAGTCAAGCCAAAGCATTTTCCTCAAGAAGATAGAGAAGTTTTTAAACAAGAAATGGACACTTATTTTCTAATACAGGAAAAGGCACATACTTGTCCCTAATACTTGGTCACATACATGGTCTGCCAGAAGACAACATTCCCTTAGTCATAACCATAAAAGTTTCTGACAAATCTTCTGTCCTGCAGAAGGTCTTGATTCTGGTCTATGGGGCACAGAGGCAGCCAGGTACAAGCCAGGGATAACTGGGAACAGTACCTGGAAGAGAGCATGATGAGCCATCTCACCATGGGCTCAGGCTAACCAAACCCAGTCACAAGTGTGGTGAGAGCTGCCCCAAAATTGGACAGCCTTGAACAGAAATACTCCTGGGGCATTTTCAGAGTTTGAAAGGTTTTGTCTAGCTCTGATAATAGTCTCTGCACTGGAAAGAGTGTGAGGACAACTGTCTCCCAGATAATAGGATGATTGTCTGCAGCTAGCTCTGTTCTCTTACCAGTCTTCACATGCTGGAGACCACTCAGCTTCACAAAACTGGGCTTGCACAGGGATTTTTCCATTCTCTGGGGCATAGGTCTTCCCAAACATTTCTACAAAATTAGTTTTTGGCTTATTGCACGGATGGGCCTCTTGACATGACTGATTATGAAGGAGGGGAAGCAGGTCTATTTTGTTTGGGTTTTTTAAAAATTTTTTATTAGTAGATGATATTTTCACCTCTTTGACCTGGCATCTCCTGCAGCAGAAAGGAGAGCAGGACCTATGCAATAAATGAAACCCTGAATAGAAAACACTATTGTTTCATTTTTTAAAAAAAAAAGAATATTACAAGGGTTAATTGCATGATTTAACATTTGAAAACTTTGCATTCCTTCTCTGCTCTGGAGAGTAAAAGGGCCTATTATCATTTCCAGGCCAGATGTTTCAGTTTATTGAGCCTGTTTGATCCCTGCACCTGTCTAAGACCAGCAGTTGCTGGATTAGTGGAAGGAGCTGAATTAAAAAATCTGGACAACTGTTACTGAACAAGTGAATGGTGTGAAAATGAACAGACTTTTGGTATAAAGGATTTACTGTTTGTGACACAAGGCAGTACACATCATTTATAGTGCAAAATGAGCGTGTAGCCTTCATTCTGCATGTCCATGTGCTGGAATATACATTACAAAGTGACAATTACAGGAACTTCCAGTGAGGGAAAGAAAGGAAGGGAGGGAAGTGAGGGAAGCAAGGGGCATATCACACCATCCATCTGTGAGACAGCCGTTCAGTTACAAGGAATTATGTATTATTTCTGGTGGATTATGCTGATTATAAAAAGAAGAATTTGGTTCCTGCCTCCACAGCAAACATTACTGTGCATCTTGAAGGAAGCAATGGCTTTTCACTTGCCCCTTTCCTGTCCTCTGTCTCTTTCCCCTGCTCCTTGCTCCCTTAAACATAACCACTGGATACATTTTCTCTCTTCCTAGGGTATTTTTTGTCTTTTGACTAAATGCCATGTGACTTACAGAAGTTGTTTCATTTCTCAGGTCTATTCAATATAGTTACAAGTGTGGCCAGCCCCAGTAGGTCAGAGCCCAAGATCCCTCCTGTCTGGTAACCCATCTCTGACAGGCAAGATTAATTGCATGGCAAGTATTCATACATCTTTACAGCTTAAAACCCCTCAAAACAAATATGTGTCAAATGCACACTCTAGGGGATGAACTGCAAGAGGCGGCACCGTGGAAAACTGTTTCAGAAACTGCCATTGACTTCTTCCAGGGAAGATTAAATCTTACTGGTTCCTATTATCCCAAATTTACTGCTTTTACATAGTAGAGCCTTAAGAATAGGGGAGACATAAGTGTGAAAGTGAGTTAAGTGAAGATGAATGGTTTTTCCTGCTGTGTGAGGTGTGTCTTGGATCATTTCCCAGCCCCACATATTAAGTCTGCCTCTTCTATTTGGAAAAAGCCACGTGTGTATTCAAATACTCAGCATGAAGTTGTTCCTGCCTCTGAAAAGATCATGCCTAAAGTTGATTGGATTGAAGACCATTGAGGTTATTTCTGATTTATAGCGGATGCATAGCAAAATAAAGTCACTGGTCCACTATTAAACAACTCAGTCTATGATAAGAAGTGAAACCAAACATCCTCTGTGACGGCTCAGAGTTTTAACCACAAGTTCTTAAGCCCTCCAGCCGTCTCAATAGCATCTTCAGTGCTTTACTTATCTGTAAGCACTGACCCTGGTTTTGCGCAAATAAGCTGACCTAGGTGACTATGACTTGAGCAAGGACAACTTTATGTGTCCAAGTGCAAAGATAGGCTTGGTCCACTTCAATGAGGAATCATTCTTATGCCCAGAGAGAAGGCAGCTTGTGAGGCTGATTTGGAGACTGGTATGACAGAGGTGAGGCTTGCATCTTCCCAGAATTTTCCTAGAGATTATTGCAAAGGGACTGACCCAGTGCACAGGCAGGTTGCTGAGCATAGACCCTGATGTGCTGGCAGTGCAGATGTTCTCTGCATTTGGAAGACACTGTGTGGAGAAAACTTAGAAATCAATTAGTTCCAGATTTCAAAAGGTAAGTTTGTGTGCCGTCTCTGTCACTGCCGTATTTTACTGATGCAGGTTCCTAAACTCCAGGACTTCCAGGGGTTAACAACCTGTAAAACTCTGGCTTCTGGTCAATTATGACAATTAGAAAGCAAGAATAGCACATCCCAAAATGTCCTATGCTGATGCAGCTGGACAACTGCAGTTTAGTTCTACTTCTTGCTGTAATAAGTCACACGCAGACAGGTAGTAATATGGCAAAAGCTTAACATCAGACACTGATTCATCATCTTCATATAAAGTCTTTGAGGAATAAGGAAAAAATACTGATTTTTCATTCACATTACAGGCAGTGGAGCATATTAATTACTTGTTAATGTCCTTATCAGTGATATTTTAATAGGAACATAATGAAGAATTTTAGTTTAAAAATTGAGAAATTACAATTTTTGTGCAGTTTTTAGTTTGATTTTGCTTTATAAAAAATTATTCTTTTTAAAGTCTTTAACTTGTGCAAATATATGCATTCAGTTTTTCTGTATGTTTAATCCTGTACCTAAAAGACGCTTTCTCTTTTCCTGTCTCTCTATTCTAATGAAAAAATATTGTACTGGCCAACTGATTTTACATTTTAGTGTTGTTTTCCATTGGTAAAATGTGGCTCTTATGAAAGATCTCTTTACAAATCTAATTCTTTTTTGGTCATGGTAGTCAAGGTAAAAGTACCATATATCCACTCGAGATGTGGGTGCTTAAGATAAACTTTGGTGTAATTGTCCTAAAACTGGTTGATGTATGCAAAAGGAATAGAACCACTGAAACTTGTTATTGAGTTATTAAAAAAAAAAAGGTTTAAAATGCTGTATTAACTAAAATTAGTTTCTTAAACATCCTACCAATTTCACTTCTGTGTTGTCTTGGTGTAGCAGTACTTCTGGGATGTTGATTTATAATAACCAAGATGGAAGCTTTTCTGTCAGCAGGAGGCTGTGCACAGCTGTCCCAGTACAAGAGGTACAGCAAGCACTCGGCTAATCTGGTACTTCCACAGTCATTTCTGAGTTCCTCAAAACAGTTTACCAGCAATGTTCTCTGTTTCTGAACTCACCCAGAATATATCACTGGCACGAAAAATGCTTTTGTGTTTTGGCACTAACTTGCAGACCTGCCAGTGAGTTGGCATGCCTCTCAGATATGAGACAGTTTAATTACTCCATAACAGCTTTAATGGTTATCGCTCCCAGGCAGTGCAGCCACTCCGAGCCCTGGGAAATGAAGGCACATTTATTCCACTTGCTGGATCAAGCCCTTGTCCTCTATACACTCTGCTGAATACCTGTGATGAAGACACCTGCTAATAAAAATATTTGGAAATACCATAATGTCCCATTTTATTTATATGAAAACACAAGATGTGGAAAGCTCCATGTGATGCACAGAAGACACGGAAACCCGTGGCTGAGTCCTGTTGGTCCCAGTGGCCGTCGAGTGGTGTTTGCTGCTGTATCAGCTGGTGTTGTCCCAGCTAAGGACAAGATGCAGTAGGGAAAAATGGTTCCCAACTGTGATTATGACCCTCTGAGGTGAAACGTGACTAGAAGCTGGACACAGCAAGGCTTCCAAGGGTCCAGTTTGAGTTGGGCACTTCCTTGGAAAGGGCTCTGTGAGTCTGAAATTCTCACATACTCTGACAGAGGAGAGGGGGTTTGAGGCTGTTGTGAAACACATAGTCTTTGTCAATATGATCTTATTTTAGCTTAAAACTACTTACAGATCTTTAGAGCACTGAGCTCTCTGAGGGATGGCTGAGTGACATGGTGCCTTTGAAGATACAGTGGTATTGCTGGCAATGCATCAATAGACAAAACATTAAACTCACCTGGCCTGTCTTGTATGTCACCCCGCCCTGCTTTAGGCACCCAGCCTTGGTGAAAATCCACTGCTTTTGTTTGTCCGTGGCTAATCCAAGTAGAGGAGGATGAAGAGCTGCAGAAAAATCATCTCCCTTGTCTGAGAAGGATTAGAGGTGCCAATTTTGACATTCTACATATTCTTAAAATTCTTGTGCTGTCTGTAAATGAGTAAAAAAAAAGGAAAAGGAAAACAAAAACAAACCCAAGGGACTGCATTGTGTGCTGAGCCTGAGCTACAGCCTGAAACTGTAAGCCAGAGACCCATTTCATCACTTTGCACGTGCAGTTCATTTTCACACTAATCCTTCCGGTGTAGGACTGAGTAAGAAAAAAGTAAACAGGCTAATGCCAAAATCCCCCTTATGTATAGGATTACTCAGTGGTAAGAAAATTACTTGGATACCTGGGCTGGGGAAGAAGGGGACCCCCTCCCAAAGGAGAAAGAGGATGGAGATACAGACTTTGGGTTACCAGGTTCTTTGCCAGATGGTGAGATAGTGGTAGACAAAGAAAAAAAATCGCAACTCTACCTCCTCCCAAGTCTATTTAAGCAATATACATCAGGAGTGAGTATACATACACATCTCTTTCAGTGGCATGTTCAATCTAGTATGTAGCTTTTTCCAAAATTAATCTAAAGACAGTTTTGTCAACCTCACCCACAAGCGCTTCAGGAAAGGATCTGTAGCTCCTGTGCCTGCCAGCCTCACACAGCTTTCTCCGGCACCTTAGAGAATCTCAAAGCAGAACCAGGCAGTTACGAATAGGCGAACACGTCCCATCACAAATGCTCATGTCTTAGGTCAGAGCTGAGCTTTGACTATCCATAGAGCTGACAATTAATTCCTTCTTTTCTGAAGCAACTTAGTGTGAGGCAAGACACACTTCAAAGCCTTTACCACCAAATAACCATATCAAATTACAATCACACTGTAAAATAGTTCTTCACATGCTGATGTAAGTTTAATAATTAAAGAATCACAATAAAGCTCAAACAGAGCAAACAGAAATAATTTCAACCATCAGAGTGCAAATTCTTTAACACTTCTCTTAATTAACTACATAACTGAACATGGAAATAATGGTCTCCCCTGGGCCACAGAAATACAGGGGCAGATAGTGACACAGTGGATGTTTTTTACGTAACTTATGTCATGTTACCCATCAGGGAACTTCCACTGGCAAGTGGTTTTTTCACAGTTTATTAAATAATCTGTGTGTTTCGTAAAATGAGACTGAAATGCAGATTGCCACAATTTTATTAAGCTCTCAAAATGCACTTTTGCTTTTAGGTGAGTAAATTACAGATTTACTGAGCTTTCTGAAGCAATCTGGCTAATCTGAAACTGAAACCACCTTTGAAATTTCTTGCTGATGCTGATTTAAGGAAGCCTGAGAAGAACGAAAATAACCACTTGTGGTGATGGCTGTAAAATCAACACATAAAAATGCTACTTCACATTGGGTAGTGTGTAATAAGAAGGGTTTACTTAAAGAAAAATGCATCTTAAACCTGCAGTTGCCAGAAGTACTGTCCATACCTGCACTGAGATTCTGCCACTGTTCAGCAAGGACTATCAGGTTAATGGGGTCAGCCAGAGTGAAAATAACCTTGTGCTTTGCAGCCTGGTGAAGCAGGGAGAGAAAGCCCTGTGCTCTGGCTCTTGGCCTTGAAGTCCATATCTATTTTTCATCAAGAGAGATTTTGGTAAGAATCAGGGTTCAGAGAAGATGTCTCTCTCCTTTCCCATTCTGATGTTGCGTGCACGCACTTACCTGGCAACAGAGTCATGCTCCCGCTTGCATGATCTTGGTCTTGCTTATCCTTTGGGTTTCTAGCTGAGCTCCTCAGGGACAGTGAAGGGTAGATGCACTCCTGTAGAGCCTGGAGGTTTGAACCTTCTCTAGGACCTCCCGCTCCCTAACTCAGTCCCTATATTGTTATTGAGGAGAGCAAATTCCAGTTCCCACCCAAGAAGATACACCTTGAGTGACAAGATATAGGGCTATGAAACTTTGGACTGCACAGAGTTTCTGCATAAGGTAGCAGAAATTCAGACAGATTACCTCATTAGTGAGGCTTGTTCCTATTCTCTGGCATCAAACTCCCTGGGTCCCATGAGCCACACAAAATCTACTTCCAGACCCCAAGGCCTGGGACTAAACTTGTGCAGCTTCTGTGAGAACGGACAGGAAACCCGTGACACATAAAGGGCCTAAAGTAAGGCCTCCTACAGTCAAAAGCTAGTTCTCCAGTCCTGCTGGGCCCTTGCACCTGAGGAGAGGAAACACAAAAAAAATTGGTGGTTTTTCTGCACAAAAAATACTGCAAGGTAATGGGTAATTTACAAGGATGTTGATTAAAATTTCTGTGGGGTATAACAAGGGTTTAGTAGTCATCGGCGGATTAACAAACAGTGGGCAAGAACTCCCCTTCTAGCTGCCTGTAACTGATCCCAGCCTCTATTACTCTGCCTAGAATAAAACTTCTAATAAATTTTTCTATATAATTTTCATAAATCAGAATAATAATTAATCATGTACAGAAATTAAGTGAAATGGGTGGACGTAGATATTCACTGTGGAATGTTCCCACTCAGAGAAACCTAGCAGAATCAGTCTAGTGACCAAAACATGTATTTTAGAGTAGAAGGAACAACAGACAGCCGCTGTCTTAACAGAGCAGATGCCATCAACTAAAAAGCAACATGGAAAGCACTTTTGACTTTCACTTGCTAAATGTAATCTAACATTTACCCACCACAAGCCAGAGGTCAATGTCTCTTCCCTTCTAGCAAATGCTGGCTGTGGAGGAAAACTAAGGAGTAATGTTCTTCCTTTGAACAGTACTTCCATTAGCAGGAATATTGCTGTTTCTAAGTGGCTTTGCTGTTGAAGCACATGCCACCGTACCTGAGAGTGTTAGATCTTTTAAAGCAACAACGACAACAATAACTCCTTTTAAGTAAAAAATCTTAAACATTTTAAAACAGTTTAAACAGAAACTTTCAAAAAAAGGTTGTGGCATCACTGAATGATGGAACTTTGCCTTTTAAACTTTAGGTTGGGGAAGAAAACCACTTTTTTCCCTTCCTCTGGGCTTATATTCACTTTACAATAAAGTAGCCATTCTTCACTTACATGTCAAGCTAAAGTAGGGAACCTATTCACCGTTATGTGTGCTATCAGTTTTTAGTAAGTGGGTGGGTTTTTGGGGCTTAATTTTTTTTGAAAACCCAGCAGAATACCCACCATCTATGTCCTTGCCAGCCCTTGATGTTGCTTTCTGTTTTTTCACAGAACAGGTGAAGTTGGAAGGGACCACAGTGTGTCGTCTGGTCCAACCTAGCTGCTCAAGCAGGGTCATGCCAGAGCACACGGCATAGGACTGTGTCCAGATGGTGCTTGAGTATCTCCAGTGAGGGAGACTCTAGACTCCAGCCTCTCTGGGCAACCTGTTTCAGTGTTGGGTCACCTGTACAGTAAAGAAGTTCTTCCTCATGTTCAGGTGGAACTTCCTGTGCATCAGTTTCTGCCCATTGTCTCTTGTTGTGTTGTTTGGCACCACCAAGCAGGGCCTGGCTCCATCATCTTGACACACGCCTTCAGATACTGATGGACATCAATGAGGTCCCCTCTCAGCTGTCTCTTCTTGAGGCTGAACAGGCCCAGCTCCCTCAGCCTTTCCTCGTGCAAGAGATGCTCCAGTCCCTTAATCATCTTTGTAGCCCTGTGCTGAACTTGCTCCAGGAGTTCCACGTCTCTCTTATACTGAGAAGGACAAAAATGGACACAGTACTCCAAATGCATCCTCACTCAGCTCCAGTAGGATCCGGAGGGGCAGGATCATCTCTTTTTGGAGGCATAAGGAGATTCTTGTGCATCACAGAGCTGAATTAGCAATGCCTGTGCTTCACCTTCTTCGTCCTCAGCAAAGGTTTGCTGCAATTGCTGAGCCAGGCTTTCCATTAGTCTGTACACTGTCTTGTACTTCAAACTAAACACAAGAGATATTAAGCACTAACAGATCAAAGGTAATATTTTGCATAACCCTTGCAAATGATAAAATTCTCCTTGAGAAAAAAAGACAAGTATACGTGTTGCTTGGAACATGTGCTTGCACCCCTGACAAATTTCTATCTTTGAAAATTTCTCCTAAGGCTGTGTTTTGTTACCTGAGGTACAATTTGATAAGGTTGCATGTGGCTTCTATAAAAAGTGCAATATTATGTCCCCTTTATTTTCCATTGTTTTGGTTAAGACTTGACACTCAAGAGACTGGTTTTGTCTCTGAACCAGGGAATTAAGTCTTCTTTTCCTGAGTAATTCTTGAAAAATTATTACCAAGGATTTATTACAGTTACTTTTGTTCATGTACATATTTTTTGAAAGTATTAGCAGACAAAAATATGAACACACAATTAAGATACTCTAAGTATGAAAAATGGCAAGTATTATATTTCATAGCAAACATCACATTCTATTCGGGAGAATCAGTGTGTAAATATGCCCTTTACACTGTTCACAGAAGCCTTTCCTCAGTATAATAAGGTGCATATCTATGACAAAAACATTGTAGCAGAAATCAGAGTGATTCTAAGCCAAGGTAAAGGTACTTCTTAGACTGTAAATAGCTGTATTAGAAGATATATCAGTATAGTTGTACTTTGATTCAGTCATTCCTTTGAGAAGAAATCCTATTCATGTTTTAGTGTTTTGATATAGTCAGCCTCATTTGGAGGTATTCAGTGGTTTTTGTATGGGAAACCATCTAACAGGCACTACTCAGCTCTTTATGAATAGAAACTCAATTTCTTAAGTATAATAGAGCTGTTCATTGGGTCTGTCCTTGTGTTGAAATTCAAAATATATGTTCATGGATAAAAAGTGACATTATTCAGTCCCATCCAAAAGGATAGAAACCTAAACATTTCTTTATGAAGGTAAAATGAGGTGACATGTAACAAAAAGGAGAGGCTTTTTTGTAGCATAATGTAGCTGGATACAACAAACTATGTGGAGTCTATAATATAACAGCTCTAAGAGATACACCATGGACTTTGATGGCAGTCTTCTCTGGAGCATTCTTCATATGGTGCTGAATATCTGAGCAAGGCTGTCAATCTCAGAGCAGCTAAGCGGTACTTTTTGTTCTGAAAAGAGTGAGTGAGACTAAAGAATGATTTGTAAATCTGGTCAGCATCTATTCATGTTTTTAAGTCAGGGTAATTCTGAATGGGCTGCTTGCAAAGGTGGTCTTGGTCAGCCTAAGGACTTTTTCACTTGCTTCAGAGAAAAATTATTTGCTAGGGCAAAAAAAGTTTACCAGTGTACAATAAAAATAATCTTTTATCTGTAAGCCCCTTGGTTTCAGTGAAGGTGAATGAAATTGCAAAACTGGGTTAATTATAAAAGTCCTGTGGAGAGTAAGATCCCAAAGATTTGTTCTGAGGAGAAAGTTCAGTGTTTTCCGTTTAGAAACAGAATCACAGTCACAGAAAACTGGGGGAAATGCCAGTCTGCCTCTTCTTGTCCCTTTTCCCCTGGTGTTTCAGTCTCTCTGTGTCTGTTTTTCCCACAGAAGCCTAAAGTGCCACCGTGGAGCTTCTCCTGGGGTCCATAGAGATTTCGGGGTGTGCTGGACCCCAAGGCTCCCTGCACCAATAACCTGCATCCGTGGGACCTTCCATCCCTTGCACAGCCTCTATGCGGTAGGACGGATGTATCACCAGGGCTGTGGGGAAACACTTCCTAAAGCAAGATGAGCTGGGAGAAGGGCTGATCTGCTGGGACACAGAGGAACAGCAGCTGATCATTACCAGGGCCCATTCAAAGCCACTTTTTACCTCTCTGTATGGGGTACACTGAGGAGGTACAAGATACATAGAATCATCGTAGAATGGTATAGTTTGGAAGGGACCTTAAAGATCTTTTAATTCCAACCCCCTGCCGTGGGCAGGGACACCTTGCACTTGACTGGATTGCTCAAAGCCCTGTCCAACCCAGCCTTGAACACTGCCAGGGATGAGGAAGCCACAACCTTTCTGGGCAATCTGTTCTGGTGCCTCACTACCCTCACAATGAAGAATTTCTTTCTAATACCTAATATAAATCTACCTCTTTCAGGCTGAAGGCATTTCCCTTGTCTTATCACTACACTCCCTTGTAAAAATATAACAATATGTGGTTTTTTGAGAAGCATGCATCTAAGAATTTTTCTCAAACCTCAGCAACCAATAATGTCGTAAACCTGAGGACAGAGCTTCAAGAAGCTTTTTCCATATTAAAATACACTGCAGAAACTTTAGGCAAGCAGGGTTTAGGCATTTAGTTGCCCATTATAGTGGGGCATACACCCTGAACTCCTGCTCACTGAGTGTGTTGGGGTCTCAGCAAACTGGCAGCCGCTTTTAAGATCCCTGCCTGAAGTTCCGAACACAAGTGCTCCTGAGAACTGACAGGAGTTGTATTCCCGAAAACTCTTGGAAAAAAGACTTTGGCAGTTAAACATAAGATTTTTCTCAATTAATTCAATATGATTGTTTAATTTGCTATTTTAACTAAAGCATAACACGTTTTTAAATTTATATCTATTCTTCTTGTATTTCAAAAGATCAGTTTAGTAAGTAAAAGGGAGATATTTTGTTACTCTTTTCCTTCTATACCTCTTTGTAATTATCTTTTTTTTCTCTGTTGTCTTGTGACAGAGACCTGGTTTACTCATTCATTCTGTTCTCACAGTGCAACTTGAGCTGTGTTCAGTGTTATGTTACTTCCTTCCTGCATCAAGAAACCTCTATCATGCCCAATTTACACTCTTTGCTTTCACTACACATCGTGTCAGCATTCCAGGCTGCAGTTAATGGTGATTAAATAAGACAGAAATGCCTGAAATCCACTAGTGATCCTGCCTGAAACACAGGAGCTGACAGCTTCTCTGCTGCTTGTTCTGTGCAAGTTCAACTTCCTTGTACGGTTTGCTCAAATGCAAAGGTTGGAGATTTTTAAATAAAAGAAAAACTCAAAACAATTCATAACCTGGAAAATGTCTCTTAATTTTGTTTAACAATTTGTAAAACTTCTTTGACATATGACCACAGCTTTTTCCCTTCCACTGGCATAATATTACCAAGGTATACAACTGAGTTCAATTGCCTTGAGGTACAAGCTTGATTTAAAAAAAAAAATAAAATAAAGAAAGATGGCTAAATCTATATGAAAATAAGTAGTCAAAATTTAGGGTTGAGTGAGACCTTTCCACAAAGCTATATTCCAGCCTTTCATGAAACTTGCTAGATTTCAAGTGTGACTTGTTTTGCTAAAAGTAGGATTTCTGTGAGCAAGCTCTGCCTAGTCTGTATGTGTAGCTCTTTGCATGCTACTGTCCATTTCAAAAACATCTGAGTGAAGAACAGAGGCAGCCAGGATATTGGACTTCGTTCTTAAGAAAGCTCCATGAAATTCTACTCCTACATCTTGAGAAAGCAATCAGATAAATGTAGGAAACACACCAACATTAATACTTTCCCCAAAGGCAAATGCTGTAATTTGAGCATGAAATCAACCAGATTGTGAGGGATCAGAAAATCCATGCAAGGCAGCCACAGAAAACCTCTCTGCATGGCTTCTGCTTCTCATGGGATTATTTACTTAAACTCCTGTTCCTTCTCTGCTCCTGAGAGTGGGGTTGGATTGGTCATCTCCTCCAGCCTCTACTCCCACTGCAGGTGCTGGTTTCTAACAAACTCTTTCCCTTCCTCTTCCCCAGCCCCTGGGACCCTCACGGAGGGGTTCCTCTGGCTGCAGTTATGAATACAGCAGCTGACTGGAGAGCAAGTGAGGGCTCGATAACCTACGGCCTGATGCTCCCAAACACGTCTGTCAGGACTACCTAGTCTACGGTATCATTCTGATAAATTTATTTCATCGTTATCATTTAACTTCTGCTCCCCAGCCTCAGTGAAGTGTATCACCCATTAGCCGGTGCAAGTGTAAGGTTCCTCCCCTTAAGAGCATGGCTTCAAACCTAGAAATTGTCCTATGCTGGCTGTGATATTGTTTGGAGCAAGGCTCTGCCACAGCAAATCTGGCTTTCAGCTTGCTTGCTGCAGGCTGACCACTCCCAAGGGAGCAAACACGGAGATCAGGCAGATAGATAATCAATGCTTGCTTTAGCGTGGTCTTTGGATGCCACAGGGGTGTGGAGGGGAGGATGGGTGTTCTCCTGCAGAGCGTGATGCCAGTGGAAGGCTTCAAGGCAGGATCGCTGTGACAGGACTTCCTCCTCTGATGGGAAACAGAGATAAGAGTGAAACTCTAACTAGAGCGCCTCTTCTCAAAAGTAACATTTAATGGCTTCTAAATGATTGCGTATCTATCTAATGGATTTAGCCTGTGGCAGGAAAAAAGGAAAAAGAAAAGGGTTAGGAAATCCAGGACCGATGTTAAAGCTACTACGAAGCAAATCTCAGCAAAATAAATGAGTACAGGTTTATTCTCTCCAAAAACATTGAGGGAAAACAATAGAATTGGGAAGGAATTTATGTTTAGCAGATTAACAAAGTAACTAGAAAACCCACTTATTTCAGGAAGAACTGAATAAAGACCAGGACTAGGGCTTTTATTTTTTCCTTACCCTTTAGGTATTTTCTCAAGACAGTACTAAATTACAGATAAGTACCGACTGTGTAATGCCTGATAACAGCACATAGTTCAGGCAAGTGAAACATGTGCCTTGTCACAATATTGATGTTCTTTATTAAGGAATGTTCAGACACTGCCTTTGCAACAGTGTAAACACGACCATTAACCAGAGCAGACAGTATGAGTATTGCAGGCACGAACAGACAGATCATCTGCATCACCTGACAAAAAATACACCTTTCCAGCACTGAAAAACATCAGTGGTGGAAACAGAAAAGTTGACATAAGTGAACAGAAAACAAAGCCAATATGACCAGTGGTATTTGTTAGCTGTAAGTTTGGATCTCCGCACTTTGGCGTAGTTGCTAACATTGGCACGTGTCTTTTGAGATGCTTCATTACCATCTGCCTGCAGTCTTCATGAACTGTGTTTATTTTCATTGGTTCTTAAATATGCATACTACCAGGTACCCAGACTCTAAGAAAGAGAGATGTGAGGCACATGCTAAAGTGGGCTCGTGTGTATTTGCATGCAGACTCCAACTCAATCCCCTTTTTTTCCACTTCAGTGGCTGAACAATCAGTCCCAGATGCGACAGATCCCATGCAAACCCTCTTCCTCACCTCAAGCTTTTGACCAGCCCGCGCTGAAGATGCTGTGAATGATGGGCTGCTGTGCTGTCTTGCATAGGGTTGGAGCAAGGTGTTTACATGCCTCCCAAAACTGGGAGCAGGAAAGTGGGAAATGAAAAGAAATATGTATGAACCTTAAAGATGTGAACAGCTCTTTCCTCTCTCCTCTCCGAGACCTGCTCAGCCCACAGCACAGAGCAGTTTCATGTGAGCACACTTTCAGAGACTGGCCTTCCAGATTCATTCTGGGCAAATGGAGAACAACTGGTACAACTTAGAACAATATTATTAGCTCAAGAGCTCGTACCAGAAGACTGTAGCTCACATGCTGCAGAAAACCAAAGGCCAAACCTGCCAGGAGGCGCTGATCTCACACTGTCCCCTGGGTTCATCCCTCCCCCCTCTTTCAGTTTCTCAGAGGCTTCAAATAATGATTCTGTCATTGCTGCAGGTTAGTGAGCACAGTTCCCCTTCTCCTCTTGCCATTAGGGTCTTTCATGTCTTATTATCGAGGTGTCTAATCTTCCTGCCCTTTGTTGAGCATTGCAAGCCTTGTTGCAGCTGTTCTGTACGAGTTTAATGTAACTCACTAGATAGATGTGTGGATGAGACTCTCCAAATGCTTGTGTTCTGCTTAGATGTTATCATGAAAACATAGCAGCCTTGACCTTTCACATAACTTAGCCAGCCATGAATGGTGGCAAGCCCTGTCCCCCAGCCACATAAATTTCATGCCTGTTCATCAGCTGCTGTTATGAAGAAGAGCATTTTATCTCCCTTACTTTTGACATCTTAATTTGGTTGCAGGGCTTTCCTAGAAGCTATTCTTTCTATATTTTCATCCCCAGCTTTTGCCTGCTGGTGGATATTAGACAACAAAGTGCTGCCTGGACACTTTCATTTGTAGAACATGAGCTAATTAGCACTTTTAATGGGTTTAATGGATTGCACCAGAGTCTTATAGAAACAATGCTTCTTATCTAGCCAGCAATAATTGGGAACACAAATGAGTAGATCCCATTCTTCCTTGTAATTGCATTAAATCAGCTGATGTCTGAGCTGGAGCAGTACCAGTGTGAATCTATCTATGAAAGCTGCTACACCTTCCGCTTTATTTTGTCTCTGTGTTCATATATGTTCATACTTTTTTCAGTGAGACTACCTACGTGTGCTGTTTCTACTAGTGTGCAGTTCCCATTACATTTTGGTACCATTTACTGTTCGTAACGAGATCCTACAGGATGACACAGCTTTATGATGAAGAGCTACCTTCTATTTCTTAATCCCTTGTTATGCAGTGTTACATGTATTAGATGGTTTACATATTAGATGTTAATTAAAGGGGAGCAGATGGAATCTGTCAGCATCAGAAAGCCTGTGTGCTCGAGTTTGTGAGCCAGCAGAAGCAATCCACTGGTTTGTCAGGAAGCAGCCCGCTGAATAAAACTGTCGTGTGTGAATGGACAATCAGGACTGCAATTTCTTTGATATTTAACTGCAATGTGATGGATTAATAAAAAAGCAATTATAAAGTAGTTAAGGAAAATAGACTTGCTGAGCAGCAGCTGCTGCTTATGTAAGTATATCCTTGATGGAAAAATAGTTTTGACGCCGAACATGAAGTGTTGTGCAAAAATGCAGCACTTTTGCTTTTATTCATTACTCTCCTCCCATATTCTTGCAAACAGATTTATTTCTGTGTAGTAAAAAAAAATCTGTGCAGTATTTTTTCTACTGCTAGTGCTTCAAAATTTCTCTGTATCTCTCACAGGCAAATGAACGTCTCAATTTTCCAATTGTAGGGAGTAAATTGAAGGGTGGGCTCTGAAATTGCTAGTATACACAACAGCTTCTGGTGGGAAGATGGCAAGTGGCTCAGCCTTTTACTCACTGAGCCCCATCTTTAATCAGAAACATCCCCAAGTATGGAAGCAGAGAATTTGGTCCCTGTGGTGGTGATTGTCACTGGCCGGTGAGCTGCAATATTATTTATTTTCTCCCCCTTGAGTCTCTTCTCGGTGGTGCACTTGATGATACAGCTGCAAAAGTGATGCTCAATGACAGTTGTGGTGGTACATGTGGTGAAACAAACATTTGGCCCTTTAAAAATTAGATTATGAATCAAATTTTTTTTATAGAAAGCCCTAAGTAATCTTCAGAGAATTCTCTGTGGAGATGAGCTGAGGAAAGTTTAGAAGCAAATGGAAATAATAACTGGGTATGGGAAAGAAGGAAAGGAGAAGTAGAGGCAACTGTAATGGATCTTTATCAATATTTATGGTTATTTATCAAACTCCCAGTTTTGACTTTCAACACGTCCTAGTTCTGTTTCTTCCCCCAGGTCTGGAGCCTTGGTTCACCTAAACCATATTTTTCTGTCAGCTTAGGACCTGACAGAGACATGAAGTGAATCTGCAGTGTGAGAGAATGAAAGGAAGGAAAGGGGAAAGGAGGCTGTCAAATGGGGGATACGGCATGCTTGTGTACGGAGCCCTTTGGTGGTTTCCAGCTTTTTACATCCTCCTGCAAAGCAGCAGTCTTCTGATAGGGGGATGCAGCTGTGGGAGTGAGTGTGGCCATGTGTTTGGCGAATGCCTGGGGAGAACAAGGCGAGCTCTCAGCTGCCACGACACTCGAGTGCATGACTGGGCTTCACCTCTCCAAAATAAAGAGGTGCAGAAACAGCGTCACAGCTGGTAGAAGCTTAGAGATTGACAGTCATGCCCAGCAAATGTGTTCATGTTGGTGGGACTCATATCTGGAAACTAATTGTCTCAGCTGGAGATAATTCGTTATAAAAGAAATGAAAAGATATTTTCTGTGATCTGATGATATTGCAGAATTGCAGTGTTCTACACTGTGTGAAGGGCCTTTTTGTGCTAAAAGGAAGGACCAGATCTTGATTCCTCTGGAAAATCCTTTTAAAAAAAACTATACCTTCTCAGGGGTGAGCGAGCAAGGTTGCATGTAAGAAGCTTTCAAGCCCACATGATATATATGTTAACTCCTGTTTTGCATTATGGTGGTGGCCAGGCTTCCCAACGCATTAAACCAGGCACTGGCAAACAGAATGTGTTCCTGGTTCAGAGTGAACTGGGGGTTTATAATCAGTGTGGCATTTGGTGCTGTATCAGATGCCTGGGATAAATCTAAGTTATACTATAAGAAAATATTTGCATTTATCGACCGAATTAGTGTTACAGTAGTGCTTTTTATGTTTGAGAAAACCAACATTCCAGAAAATATGCTGATTACCTTTAACCATATTTTTGTGGCTTGTAGTGTCTTAGTCTTGGTCATCTTGAACATAATTGTTTCTTGGTAGTGTTGAGTAGACTTTCGTTGTTTTGCTCAGGACTGGCACCAGGTAACTGGCACAAATTTCCTTTGATAAACTTCTTTAGTCCCTTCTCTTCCTTAAAAAAATAAAAGAGTTAGTTTTCTACCCTTTGTTATCCTCTCTGTTTATTACTGTGTGGTTAAAAACAAACCCTGATCTGAAGGGCTCCTTAGCTTATCCTTCAGGATTTTGGATGCAAGTTTGAATCTGCTGGTTTTGAAAATAAGTAATTTTAACAACTGTTTTCATCATGTTCTTTATTTCCCCAAAGAATTAGCTTTCTCTTCCGTTTATAACTACTATGAAATGTTTTAAAGGTGGCACAGCAGCCTCTTCTAAATCTCTTAATTTTTACTGAATCCCATTTGTAATTATAACATCTGATGCTATATTAACCTGATGCCTGACATGGATTTATCTATTGCATATGTTTTTTTAATGCCTTATATTTAGTTTTAATTAAGTGGCTGCTGATATTTTAGATATTCCTTTAATTTCTCTGAATGAAAACTGTACATTGCTTTTTATAGCTGAAAGCTTTCCTTTTCTTCCCTCCTTACAATGGCTGTAATTAAAGAAATATATATCAAATGTTCATATCTATTTTTGACTAGGAAAACATTTTCTAAGCAATTATTTCTTTCATATCTGAGGAGTTGTATCTATTGGTCACCCATTCCTCAAACAACTCATACTTAAAACTGATTTTGATTTTTTTTAGGAACGACTAAAATCTTTTTGAAGATTCAAGTTTCAGGTGTGCCAGTCTGCTGTAGTCTGTTCCCACCACATAGAAGAACATTAGATCACAATATTCTCACCTTACCAAATGCGTTTTCTTCATTTCTGAGTCAGTGATTTTTGGCCATCAGACACAGGCCAAATACTAAATTAAGATGTAAGGGATGGTGTGGCAAGAAAACCACTTCCATCTTTCGTGTAATCACTTAAAACCTTAAATCATAAACTGCCCTGCACTTACGATGTCATTGTAAGAGGCTGAAATGTCCTTTTGCAGTACACCCTTCCCCAGTTCTAACAGACAAAATTTTTCCCTTAATTTCAACATTCATGATGCAGTCTGTGCTACCAGTATCCATCACTTTTCTCCTGTGAGCTTATCCAGCTCACAGAGGGATTTTATATCAAGTGCCCTTTAAGCTTTGGTGTGGTGCATGAGTGAGACACAGTAAAGCTGGATCCGATATTGGGCAGATGGAGAACAGGAGAAGCTTGCCGAGCATGAGAGGGCTCACTGCGGAAGGTCTGTCCATCTACTCACTGCATGGTCATGGTTCTGAACCACGTGGGCTGAAGTTGGAGGAAGTTGTTTCATTGACTTGATCTCAGAACATGGACCCAGAGCTGTGCCTGAGGATGTGACAGTGGCTAGAAGTTTCACGTCGAAATATTTTACCTTAATTTCTCAGCAAGAGTTTCACATTAATTTTCATGTGCTGCACAGCTACATTAGAAAAATGTGTTTTCCTCCTGAGATTAATGTATAATGACATCTATCCAAAGAATGCTTAAGTATTCACACTTCAGAAAAACTGACCTTTAAGCCACACTTAGTGAAAGTAAGCTAAAATCAGTATTGCATTCTTGTTACCAAGGACACTTATAATAATCTTCTTAATTGTCCTTGACAATCTTACCATCAAAGATCTTGGCATTAATTAACTATATAATGTCTCTTGGTTGATAAAATCAGCCTTCCTATCACAATGGGCATTGTATTTCCAGGCATTCTTTGCAGGACTGTATCTATAGCAGGGGTCGTTCATGCTACTAATGTTGCCTGGATGACACACAAACATTTGGAGCACTTAATTGTCTGAGAAGTGAGCTGAATGAAAGCAGTGGTGTCGCTGTGAAATATGTTCCAACTCAGTGTTTCTTAACGGAGCTTTTATGCCAAGATTAGTATCAGTGTTTAATTGACAGCCTCTTCACTTAGTTAATTACTTGGGCTTTTGTAGCAGAAAGAGAAAAGTGGACAAAGGCATTTGTGATATGAATCACTACCAATACAGAAACAAATATGTGAGTCCTGTGAAGACCTACAGGAAAAATACTGAGTCTCATCTTTCTCCTGCTGGAGTATGATCTTCTTTCAGCATTTTCAAAGTAAAACCTGAATCACAGCAGTAGCATTGGTGGTTCAAAGGTGTCTGGGTTCAATGCCCTTATAATTTTCAGATGACTGTTAGGAAAGATTGCAAGTTGAAAGCTGAAACTTCAGCCTGTGGGCTCTATATCAAAACACAGTCAGACAGAAATTGCATTTAATTCCATATCTGCTCACACATCACATAAATTTTTACTTTTTTTTTAGTATATGTTTTTTAAAAAATGGGAAGCCTAGAATTTCAAGTGTGGTCTGTAAACCTCTCATACATTAATGCACTGACCATGGTTATGCTTAAAATGTGAGTGTGCACGAGGTCTTTCAAATGCAAACGTGGGAATACAGCAGTCTTGTTGAGAATGCTTTCCAGAAGGCACAGTCAGTCAACTTGGTGTCTGAGCCTGACCTCTCGGGTGTGCACGCAGTACCCACCTCCAGCTGTGCCACCAGCAAGCACCGGCCAAAAGCACACAGCTGCTGAAGGAAAGCAGTTTCTATTGTGGCCCTGTGTTAATTTTGCTGGGAACAGCAAAATTATCCTTCTGTCCAAATTTATCCTCCTGCCCATAAATGGAGGGAGACAACAAACTTTTCAGTTTTGGCAACAGGATCTTGGAGGGCTGCATGACTTCCTACCATGGCAGAAATCTTCGTAACTGCCAGTGAAGAAATCCCTGTCCTCCTCTCTAAGCAGAGCTATAAGAGGCAAGAGGCAAGACTAGAAATACTCTTTAAGTAGCAGGATGACAGTGTCCTTCCTTTTTCTCCTTCTGTGGTGTTACATAACCCACTTACTGCCCAGTTGTTGTCTATCAGCACAAAACCCCATAGGACTTAAGCAGTGAAGTGGGAAGGACTATGAAACCTCTTCCACTTGCTACTGCCACTGTCCCTCCACAGTGAACAATCAGGGCATGATGAAATTGGGCTTGAACTCTAAAATCACAATGGGCTATCCTCAAAAGACTGGAGATCCAGGGCAGGCACATCAAAGTAAAAAAGATTTTTAACTAAGATACTTAGCACTAGCAGTCCTCTAATTCAGACCAAAAACAATGATCACTTGCAATTTTAGAAGACCTTGGCATGAACACCACTGCTATGAGCAACAGCTCAGCCCCATTAAGAGTCTTCTATTTCCAAGTACAGACTCATCAGCTCCCCGTATCACTTTGTCACAGGTATTTCTGGAGTGCAGTTTCACTACCAGCTAACACTGTGAGCCACTGGTGAAGAAAGAGTCCAGCTGTCTTCCTCTCTAGTCCAGGTTATGTGTCGTCTCCCAGGTACTGGTACCCAGCTTGCTGCATGGCCAGGCTGAGCCACTTCTGCTGGCTGCTCTGGCTGAAAGCTGGCAGTGAAGAAGAGCAAAGCAGTTGATGGATGAACTGTCCTTCTAGGGCAGAGCCAGCATCTAGACTGGCCTCAGCACATCATGACTCCATGTACTTGTGATGTACATGACGTGTCTGAAGGCAGCCAGAAGTTCGCATAATGGTTCAATTAGAAGAACTGTTAATTTTAGTGGAGATCTTCAGACTCAATCTGCCAGTCAGACTGCATTTGTCTTTTAGCACTTTTCCCATCAAGCTTCCCTAGACACAGCTTTTAATATGGAAATTACATTGCTCATGAAAAGGAGCAGACCTGTATTGCATACTGCCTCCCCTGGTGATCCTTCCTGAAACTCATTCTCCACTAAGGAAACTGGTAGCAGGTCCTGGGCAAAGGGAGAATAATCCCCATTACTGCTGCCATTGGGTCTGAGCTGGATGCAGGCATCTGTGAATCTCTGAAATGCCTGTGCCCCGTAATGCATCAGGACATGCCATTTTTCCATACAGAGCATTCATTTCCTTTTTCCTTCTCTGATGGAATAAATCAGATTCCCGGGTTCAAGTAAATTCTTTCTTATATGGCTCTGCTTTTACTTCACACCATTCTTTTTTTCCCTTGTGATTGTCTTTCACCTTTTGCTAGCCATTTTGCAGAACAGATTTCACAAATCCTCGCATATTCTAAGTCAAAGAAAAAAGAATTGCCAAAGTTTGGATTCTTGAGCGCTCTCTTCCAGGCTATCAAGAGAGGGCTAAAGTTAATGCAAGAGTTTACTCTCTCGTTTCCATTTTCCAAAGGGAAATATGAACGCTAGTGACTGTGTTGGGGAAAGCCCACAGCTAACAGATGGCAAGACGTAGGTGCCAGTGAAATTTAACAGTAGAGTAAAAAGATCACTCCGAAGCTTCTGTATTTGGATCTGAACAAGGTCTGAACAGAGGTTCTGAAGGCCGCTGATGCTTGAACTCTGACTTGCCATAGACTGAAATATGTCTTCCAGTTCATTCAGGGGCAGGGCTATATTTCATGGCTTTGGATACAGCTCACAAGCTTCCATCACCATCACCCTCGTCCCCTGCTGATTTATAACCGAGGCCAGCTTCCTGTTATTTCAGGTCACTGTCATTTCATCTGCCTTTAGACACTATGTTTTCATAACTTTGAGGAATGAATGCGACATTCACTATCTCAACAGCTAGGTTTTCACCCTGACTGCTTATTTCGGAAGTCATCATATGTGTCATAGAAGTGTATCAAACAGATGGGGTTTGGTGGATGGGCTAAAATCAAAGACCGGGCCTGTAAAGATGTGCCTTTAAATGACCTGTAGGAGTAAGAACATCTTGTTCTGAATCAAGTTCATCCAGGTGATTTGTGATATTGCAGTATTAAAAACAACCCTTTTCATGCCTTTCCTTGTACTATTGTATTAGTCTTGTAAAAGTCCAGTGACTCAAAAATGAACAAAGTATTTTGAAATTACATGTGCCCAGGGAAGATATAAACTTTGAAAGAACTAGTTGGCGATAATAATAAGCCAGTTTCTGGGACTTATGTTCAGAGAAACAAGTCACAGTGAGGTCAAATTCTTGGCTACTTGTCCTTGTAGAGTCAACAACTGATACAGCAGAGCTGTGATTTCAGTCCAAAAACTTGACTTGGTAGCTAACTGCAGCTGGGCGCTGGTTTCCTTGATGCCCACTGACACAGGGAAACCCTTGTATGAAACTATCTCATTGCTCTGTGAGTCAAACTACCCTAGGCCTTCTGCTTGTTCTCACTGTTGAGGTAAATGAAGTGAAGCTCTAGAAAGAAAACAACTTGTGACTCAGAGAGAAAGGGTGACAGAATGATAAGTAGGGCACACTTGACTGCTGTTTTCACCAAAAAATTTTTCCTTCACTTAGTTCTGCTACAAGCAGTAGCTCTCTCTGTGTCTTTTTCACTAGTTCTCTATTCTCCGTCTTGCAGAACTTTGCTGTTATTTTCTCTGGCAGGTTACTAGAACCTTGAAGCAACCAAAAAAATTAATACAGGGGAAAGACTAGACTGGAAAAAATAATCTGTATGGAAAAATGCATCTGTTAGTCTCTGGAATAGTCTTCACAGGCAGACTCTGCAAATGGTGTATTTTGAACAGAACCAGCCACTGGTCAAGAACAGAAATGGCTGGAAGAAGATAGACCATTTTAAGACATTTTTTTTTCATCTTGTCTAGCCCTGCTTATAGGCGGTGCCACCTGAGGCAGTTGAAATGGCAGTCACCATTGCACTGCTACCACCTGGATCTCAGAGTTAGCTTCTTGTAAGACTAGTCACTTGGAACTTGTATCTTCAGCCTGCTGGCTGTCATTTTAAACAAATGGACACTGATATGTGCTTAGAAAATTTTTTTCTGAACCCATAAAATCTAGACTTATTATGGATAAATTTTTAAATATTATTAAATCTCTGAAAGAGTACTGGGATCATCTTCTCTGTATTATTTAAATACCCTTCCATAAAATGGTGAAGACATAAGTTTAAATGATCAGTCATTACCAGGTAAAACATACATAACATCCTTATTTTAGTTTTAGATTTTGTGTGTCTTAATATTATTTAACAGTTTGATGCATGACAGATCTTTGGGTAGTGACTGCTGCAAGATGAGACCTGGCTACAATATTAAATGTTAAAAAATATTTGGGATTAAAAAGTTAAACAATAATTTATCATAAGTACATTGAAAGTCGCAGCAGGTACCCACAAGGCACTATATGCTGCCTCATAGGAAAAGCAGCATCAGTGTAAGCACCAACATAAAGCAGCGTGCAAGTCTGGGACACAGGTGGGGGCGCAGGAAGGGACAAAGTGGTTAAAAGTGCAGTTTTTATTCAATTGACTTCTGGTAGCTGAATGGTGTGACTGCTCCCCAGCGTAAGAGATCTCCCGATGTCCAGTGCACATGCTCGGGCCGCGGTCAGTGCACATGTGCAACAGCAACAGCCCGTCTGCACTGCAAATAAATGGTCTGCTATGCAGAGAGCCACAGCCTAGGGATTGGTATGGCAGTCACGGGGGGAACTTTTCCAAAGTGCAAAGGACAGAAGAGCTTTCAGCTTACCCTGATGCTTTTAAAAGTCTTCCACAAGCCCAGAGTCCTGGAGTGTGGGTGTGTCTGCCAGGTCTTGTGTGGCTGCCTGCTCTTTTGCATTTGCAACGAGCTAAGCTGTTGCAGGCCAGAAGAAGTTGGGATATCATCTAACTATGCCAACATGCTGTTGAGCATGGTCTAATAAGCTCTGTTGAGTGATAGCATCTGTTGCCTCAGTCTCAGCTTAGCACTAACAGGGATATGTCTGCCGTCTTTCATCTGGCTGGCTTGGTCTCTGAGAGGAATTATTCTCAATGTCTGATTTTTTACACCTTGAAGGAGGATTTTTTCCAGCACAAATCAACATTGTTAATTCTCTTCTAAGATATAAGGTTGTCTCTCTCATTTTTATAGATAAAGAAAATAAAGAAGTAATTTAGAAAACTCTTATAATAGGAAAAAGCTTTCTATTCAGTGCCATGCTCTGCAGGATGTGTAGACACCCCCATTTACCTCATGATACTCTCTGTAAAGATGGAAAGTGCTCAGGTCTCAAACCTAGCAGCTTCAAACAGGATCAATATAAATTGTCAGAGACCACTCGCTATCTTCTGAAGGGTGAACATTTACGAAGGATTGTTGTGAGTGAATGTCATCTACTCCAAGGCAAGCTGAAAGCTTGAAAAATTGCCAAAGATGAGCCAAGCCAAGGGACATGACTTGGCTCTCTCTCCCTGGCAGAGTCTTGACGGGGCCAAGGGAACTTGCTGCACACATATGGCAGAGCATATAAATTAAATGGTTTTTGACAGTGGCCACCAGAAAGCAGTGTCAGCGTCCTGTCACAGGGCTCTGCTCTTGCCTGGTCTCACAGGCTGCAGAGAGCAGCTCAGGGTCAAGGGCACAAAGAGCTGGATTACGCCTGAATCCACCTGTGCATGCTGCAGGTCATGAGTTCCCTTTGGTATGGCAAGGAGTAAGAACGGAAAAAGCCTTCAGTTCTCAGTCCAGGCTTTTATTTTGCCAACTCCTGGCATCTAACCATGGAAGAAAACACCGAGGCTTTTCTCAGTTGTTTTGTTTCCAGTGCAATTTTTTTGCAGTTTCCAGTGCAATGGAGAGTATGTGAGGGCAAGAAAAATGAGGTACCAGCATTGGCCTTTGTGAAAAAGTGGTCACCAGCAGCACTATTTAGCATTTCACAAAACAAATCTGTTTGAATCGGATACAAGCCTAAATCCCATGGAACAGGAGGCATGATCTTCCTGGGACTAGTGAGCACACTCTGTTAATATATATCCTAACTTTTGGAATCTGTAGCTTTAATGATATTTATACAAAAGAAAAAGAAAAAGGGAAAAAAGAGAAATATAAATGACGCTGCTAATTCAAAATTAATGGTAGCTGAACGTACCATAATTTATCTCTAAGTTATGGCTAAGCATAAAATTTACAGTGCCAAAAATGCAGAAAGATTTTCCAGATATTTCCCACCAATGAGAGAAATGCCTGTAATGCCTGATGGTGGAGTTGGCTTACACCACTCCAGCACCCACAGCCCTGCTCATGTTGGGAGGCATGTGCTGGAGACAAGGGTTTATGATACACCAGCCAACATATAGATCAGAATACACTTTCACTGCTGAATCACCTGGTACTTCTTCACAGTTTTTAGCTCATATTGCTTGATAAATAGATTAGGTGAAGGATGAATACGTGAACTAAAGCAATGCTATTTATTTCTGTGTGTAAAAGATAAACGAGTGAAATGGCAAAACATTGCACAAACATTTTAATGCCAGTGCTAACAGACAATGTTGATAACTCTGTATAATGCAAAACCAACACGTACTATAACACAGATGTATGAAGAACAGACCTGTTATACATGCAAAGAATAAAACTGACAGTAAAAGAAAGTCTTTGCAACTGTGAACTTCCAGGCTAACTGAAAGGGTAGGATTCATGCTCATACTGACACATGGGCAGCTGAGTCATGCACAGTTTGAGAGGGGTATCCTAAAAAGGGCAGTCAGTCTGCTGCAGGCTGGGCTAAACCTTGGGCACAAGTCTGTTGGCTGAAAGAACTGAGCAGTTTTTACTGAAGAAGAAACCTATGGCAAGTGATCCGGGTTTGAAAAATGACAGCAAGACCTAGTGTTCAGAAGACCTCACTGCATCATTTCATCAGCTCTGTTGTTAAAGTCTGATATCTTCTTTACATCCACTTACCTTTTTCACTGAACCTAATAACTTTATAGGTTGTCCTAAACTCTCACTAATTTCCAGGAGACTTTGTTTCTTTAAACAAGGAATTTGGAAAATTAAAAAAAAAAAAATTTGGTCATCCTAGATCATGTCAGTGTTTGATCTGAAGCTGAGGGTTCAACCACCTCACATGAAACACAATTGTCTAAATCAAGAGACACATCTCACCCTGAGTGGTTGTCTAAAATAGGTCAGATGAATCACCCTCTGGAGAAAGGAGTACAGAATACCTACAGAGGCTAAATAATCAGGGCTTATGACTTTTAAAGTTAATGAGATGAACCCTGTGCTGGAGAACTGTAGTTTGCAGTGTACTATGAAAAAGGCCATGCATTGAAGGCTATGTACAAAACTGAGTATTTTAAATGCCCCCTCATAATCCCACCAGAATCAACTGAAAACCCTGCTGGGGTGGGGTTGAAGCGGCACGTGAGGATGTATTTCAAGTCTATGCCACAATGTGTATGCACAATAAAGCAGAGTTAAGATTGTTCAGGCAAATTCATGTTTTAATTGATAACACGAAGTCATTGGCTTACCTTGGATTTCCCCCAGTATAGCTCAGACTGCAGAAGAACTTAAATTATCTTTTAATGAACTCCACCTTAGCTGGTGACCTGTGAAATGGTTTGCAGGGTACAAACTGGTGTTAATAATATGCTCAACAAAGCTGCTATTTTTACCAACTTTTCATGAAGGCACTGTAAAAGAACAGGTCACCTCAAAGGAACAATTAACTTACAAAACACTTCCTCAAACAATCTACAAAATACTTTTTTCTTCTTCAAGATTTTGCACACTGAGTCATATAGCTCAAAAAAACTCTCTCTGGTTTCCCTCCTCCCACCCTTCAGGTCCAGGTAGAAAGTTCTCCCTAAATTGCTGGTGAAGCTGTCCCCAGATGTCCCATTTCCTTCACAGGTGATAATGTTCTTCTAGAAGTGACAACCATCCCCAGCTGTTAAAACACTGTGAGGACTGCATGTACAGATGAAGAGTTACTTCGTGTGAAGAAACTCCAATCAGTAGTCCAAATACACATTACTTCTTGCCCCTTTGTTTTGAGAACTGCTTCGCTTATTACCACAAGGCCTTAAGCACTAGTGGGATTTTCCCCTCAGGGGCGTCAGTTTGGTAGATCATTTGCAGGATCGATAGCTTTGTAAGCTCCAAGCAGTGGTGAAGCCTGAAAGGGTCGGTGGAAACTGTAGCTGCATGATAAAGATCCATAAACGTTAAGGCATTACACGGAAAAAACAGTCTGTAATCAAGTCTTGCCAGATAAAAAGGAAAGGAGAACCCAAAATCTGGTATTTCCCTCTTGCAAGTTCTTTGTGTGAGCCTGTGATTTCTCTGTCTTCTCTGACTTACAGCACGAAGAGGAAATTATTTTTGGGGAATTTGAAAATCCTTCATATAAGTAAAATTCTTAGAAACATTTACAAATACTACGTATGTCTATTCATCTTGGTGATTTTTTTGATATGCAACACTATGTTATTCACCATATTTGTAATAAAGTAATATTGGAGGATAATGTGTTTAGAAAATTAGGGTAAAGTTGGACTGTGTAGCACATAAAGCACAATTTTTTTTCCTATATCATCTCAATTCTTAACAAGACCTTAAGGTTCTAAGATCAAGGAAACTAGTGACCCAAGAGCGTATTAAGATTTCTTCTGCCTCTTTTTTTGATGGAAAAAAATAAGAAATGCATCCACTGAGGTCCGAGCCCTGGGAGATTGTTGCTACCCAGAATTGAGCCTTTTGCAATGGCCAATATATTTTAAATAAATTCCAATTACATAGCACCAAAGTTTTGAAACAGAGAAACATTTGCTTAGGTAAAACAGCACTTCGATAACAATGTATGTGTGAAAGAAGAGCACCCAATCATCACAGTTGCACAGAATAAAAAGCTTAATTATCAGGCATTGGCCAGCATGCCCTGAGAGCAGCTGGCTCTGCTGGGCCAGCTACCTGCTGCCATACCTAGATTGTCCTCACAGGTAGCAGGCAATCCTTTGCAATCCAGTAGGCCTTGAGGGCAAATGGGAATCTGGGCCACCGCGGGCTGGAGGACACAAGGATGGAAAGGGAGGCCCTGCTGCTGCACAGGGATGCTCAGTGCCAAGAACCGTGTGGGATGTTGGTTAGAGGACAAGAGGAGCGTCCTTCTGCAGGGAGAGATGGAACGAGCAGGGCAGCTGGGAGGTGGTAGGGCTCCGAGTGGGGGGAGATGAAAGGAGGAGAAACTGAACACAAGTATGCACGCCTCCAGGTCTCCAAAGGCTAAAGCTGTTAAACTTTGGAACCACATTAGCTCCAGGAAATAGTTGAAGTTCACATCCTATCCTCACACTCTGCATTTAGCAGCACATTTACTCTTTAGTTTATTTTTAATTTTATGGCCTGTCCACATGCCACTGGTTGGCCTATGCTCCTGGTCCTGCCATATTACTTGAGAGTTTCAAAGAATACTTTTCTTTTTCTTTCTGGTAGTACAATGCTAAATGACATTCATAAACTTGCTTATTCTCCAACTTTCCTTAACTGTTTATGGCATTTTTTTTTCACATTTCTATAGTAACTTTTATTTCAGGAATACATAAGCAGACAATGTAAGGAAGGTGGTTAAGGAATTAATTGAGGTTATTAAATTATAATATCTCAGAAATTTGTTGCTTATTAACAAAATTATGTGCTTTAAATCATAGTGAATCCAGGAATGGAGGAAATAAACCCAGGTCCCTGCACTTCCTAAAACTGGGAACCTCAACTGGCACATCTGAATCCTGCAGGGAGTGAGACCTGGTCTGAGGAGGCCAGCACTGAGTCTTTATCATCTCCCCCTGCAGGAGAAGAGGGGGGAAGAGAATAGGGAAGAATGTGTCCAAGATCTCAGCCTCTTAGCATTGCACTGCAGAAGGAAGATGAGGAGCAAAGGGAATCTCATCAGGGGATGTTACCTTAGGTTTTCCTGACCCACTGTGGGACTAGAGGAGAAAATCCATTATCCAAGGGAACATCTATAGCAGATGGATTTTCCCCACAAACACCGGAAGAATCTGAAAACCCACAGTAGCTGCAATGATGGCAGTTTTGACAATAATATTCATCTTGGCTGAGGTCAGGAACACACATCTCTGAATGTGGAACATTCACAGGGAGTTAGTCATATAAACCCAGACAGCAAAGCCAGCCGCAGCATGGAAGATCTTACTGTGTATCAGGGTTGGAGCTACGGTGAACTCATAGCACGCTGAAAAGAAAATGTGCTTGGAGCATCTCAGATAGTACACACATGCTGCTCAAAGCCTTCACACAGTTGTCAGAGGCTTTTTTTTTTTTTTAACTATGCTTTGTTTGCAGTAACACTTTTAAATTGATAAGTCACATTTCCCTTGGGCAGAAAATATTATAATAGTTGGATGGGGTTTCAGAGGCAATTTTCAAAGAAATGTCCTAGCTCAACTCCTTAAAGAATCCTGTATTACATGTATAAGAAACTCATACATTCACCTCTGCTGTTAGTGTTAACACCTCTCACCAAACTCCTGCAAACAGTGTACTTGTTCGTGTGAAATCAGCAGTGACAATTTCTTCTGGATTTTGTTAAGTTCCTAAGTATGTGGTAGAAACCTGGCAGACAGTGGGAAAAAATGAAGGTTTAACTGGCACCACAATGGTGTTAAAATGGGGATTAGTATTAGCATGTGCTTTGCATTCAGAGTAATAGAAGTAAAACCAGACGCGTTTTGTTTGGCATCTATTTCATGTCCCAGTGAAACTGGCATACCACCATTTGATCAGGCACGAAGCCATCCCAACAGATGGTCCCCAGCAGCAGCAGCCAAAAGACCATGTATGAACATCAAATGTGTTTGAGAAGGGCAGGACTCCAGGCTGCCAATGTCAAAATTGTTTTCCATTCCCAGCTTCCGTGCCGATGGCTAGTGGTGCTACGCAGCCCCTCCGCTGCACTGGGGACAAAACCAGCATCGTGGGGAGGGTTTATGGTCAGGAGCATTGTTAGACCTTTTGTGCCCAACTTCAGCTGGCCTCTTGCAGCAGGCCTTCATCATATCAGTTTAAAAATGCTCCTGGACACATCATTTGCGTTTAAATAAAAAGATGGAGAAGGAGCAGGCTTCTGCTGCATGATATTCTCATGTCCTGTATAGGCATAAGGGCACCAAGAGTGCTCACAGAATGGGTGCACCTGGGAGGCAGAGACACATTTCTTTCAGGGCCAAATGAAATGAGCACAGACAAGCCCTTTCTGTGCGAGTGCCAGCCGCTATACATTGCAAGGAGAGAATTTTTTTCAGTTTGCGATTAGACGGCTGCTGAGCAAACCTGCTACTGCTGCTCCGGGGCTGTAGCCTGCATAGGTTGTGAGTTTGGTTTTCAGAGGCTTAGTTAATCCCCTGTGGATCTGAATGAGCCCCAGCTCTTCCCTGTCCCAGTCATCACATCTTTACGCACAGCAGTGCCCTGTTGAGCCCTCTGCTTTCCCATGTTGTACCTGTGCAGGGATGTACCTTCATTCCCACAAAAGGCTGGAGCACTGAGATTACAGCCGAAGTCTCCGCTTTCCCCTCCCTTTTCTAATCTTACTCCAAAACAGTAGGTGTTTATTCTGCCAGGCCGAACACTGCCCCTTTATCACATGGCAGGAGAAAGGAGGAGGCAAGTGAGTCTAAGACCTTGGAAGAATGTCTGTAACACCAGTTGGGCATGCTGCCCCCAGTGCCCACCAGTGCCCAGCCTGGCCAGGGCACAGCCAGGGGCACGGAGCGTTGGAAGTGGCAGGAGCTGCCTCCAGCCAGCTCCTCGTGGTCACATCTCTTGCTGGTGCTCTGTGCAAAGACAGGAGCACCCTGAGGCCACTGGGCTCTAAGGCTTGATCCCCCACACCACACAGCACACAGGGGTCACTGGCTGTGAAGAGAGTTTTTCACCTCTTCTGCTTCATCTTCTACATGGTTTTCCACTCTACAGGACATTTTAGCCTTTTGAATTACGAAAGTATCCCAAAGTTCCTTTGGAGTTCACAGAGCTGAGGATCAGCCTCTTTTTACTCAGGTTCATGGCTTGATTGCCATCCGTTGTATATCATGGTGTTGTCCATCAGGGAGCTTCCTGGAGCTTAACAAGCCAGACATGTAAGCTTCACAAGCATGCAAACATAGACATATGTATTCCAAATAACTTCTCTCATTGCTGAAGCGCAGCCATCCCGCCATGAATTGTGGCAATTTTTCAACAATGTGCAGCTGCATTACCAAACCATGCAGGATAGGAAGCAAAGGATACCTCATTTCAAGGAAACCCAGGAGGAAGCCGAGGTTGGCTCCATAGAATTAATCCCAAGTGAATTTGTCTCCTGACCAGGTTAAATAGCTGGCAAGTGCAAAGGAAAGGAGAACATTTTTCATTAATGCCGAGGCTTTAATTTGCTTATATTTGAACTCTTTTGTGGGTATGAACCTTGAAAATAACTTATGATTCAACATCAAATGCTTTTGTGCAATTGTCCTGCCAAGTGAAACTTGTTTGAGCTTCACTGATGTTCCAATACCAACAGTTGATACAATCCAGCTAAACCTTAAATTTCCATTTGTTACATTCCTTGAAGAGTTCCAATACTAAATAAAGTGTCAAAAATGAAATGGATATATGACTATGTTGGAGTGCAGAAAGAGTGGTTACATGCACTGATTTGTATATTCAGTGAATACCAGAAGGTCTTGAATCTGACTAGGTTGCCAGAGATGTTGCCAAACTAACTCCAAATAGCTTTTTCAATAGTATCTCCCCTCGTAAGGCCTCAGGTAGACCAGCTCTAGAAAATGCTGACACAGTCAACATGATGGCACTTCCAGCAAAGACTTTCAGCACCACCTAATGAATTACAAATTTTTTTCCTGGCAACACCTGCAGGTCGGTGGGAATTCCTCAGTCACAGATTGAGTGAGCCTAGAGTCTGGGGCAAGAGAGAAGCAAAATATTAATACCTTTGCCTGCACCTTCTGAATGAAAGCTCGTCTAGGAATAAGTCAGAAACAGTTCACTTGCAACGATTTTAGTTTTGCTCAGGTTTGTTTGACTTTACAGGTACTTCATGTTTTCTACAGGTTTGATTCTGGGTTTTCATCAAGCAGCAGATTCTTTGTGGGTCTGACATAAAGCCCTGCTTATCACATTAGCAAATTTTTAAATCATCTTTTTTACCCATTTAAAGCTTATGCTGGAAAACAGGAAAGAAGCATTTCACAGTTTTAGCTTTCTGTTGGTGTTGGTAACACGTGGACACTTCCATATAAACTCTTAAAAGGACTGAAACAATGAAGTGTCCAGTGGTATCTTTGTCTCTTCATCTCGAAGGATTTTTTTTTTTTCTCTAGTGAAAGTTTGCAACATTTTGGAGTGAGATGTGTACCTCATCATGCTTAAGGACTCTGCTGCACAGCAGCAGTTTCAGTTTAGATCTTTAACTGGGTCCTTAGCAGTTCGGTTCAAATACTTTCAGGGCATATGCATGGGTTTCCCTTTTAAATTCTTCTTCCAGGGAGCAGAAGGGTGCTTTTCTTCCCTTCCCTGTTCTGAGGCTTTGCTAACAGGGAGAGTTGCTGGGGGAGTTTTTCAGGCTTTCCAGAACTGTGCTGCCATCTCCTGATCAAACGTGAGGCTTTCCCTAATGAAAGCCTACTGGGACAGAGGGTAGCAATATTTTCCCTTCTCTTTCCAGAAAGGACAGTAGAATCAGAGAATCATTTAGGTTGGAAAAGACATCTAAGATCATTGACTCCAGTTCTGAACACAGCACCGCCAGGTTCACTGCTAAAACACTAGACTTATTCTATTGCTTGTTACATGGGAGAAGAGACCAACACCTACCTCTCTATAACCTCATTTCAGGGAGTTGTAGAAAGACATAAGGTCACCTCAAGCCTTCTTTACTCCAGAGTGAACAACCCCATCTCCCTCAGCTGCTCTGTGTGGGACTTGTGCTCTGCAAGGAACCCCATCTCTTTCCTCACACTTGCTCTGTTTGCCATGAGTGCTTGTGCAGTGGACACCCACGGGCAGTGGCTCTGAGGCTGGGTTCGGAGGAGGACCAGAGCTGCTGGGAGCTGCTCTTGAGAAGGGTTCTCCCCAGTCTGCCTGGCAGGCAGACGAGAGGCTGGGCAAAGGCCTATTCTTCAAGTAGATGAAGATTAGTAACATTTTCTGAATGTTAGTTTTTGGGAAATTCAACCTCGATTTTGAGAAAAGTTTTTTTTTCCTTGGTTTGTTTGTTTTTTGGTTTTTTGTTTGCTTGTTTGTTTGTTTGCTTATTTTTAATGACCAATCCTGCCTTTTTTGATGCACTCACTATTTGCCCACATCCATGACACAACTCCAAGACCTACAGGTCTTTGCCCGGTCTCCTCCCCTCTCCCCACCTCAGTACTGAGACTTGCATCGTTCTCTTTTCCCTGAGGCTGCATGAAGCTGCACCAGCCTCCTTCGTCCCTGCCACTCGTGCTCCTCTTTTCTTCCTGTAGGGTGACGGCCTTGCTGCGTTCCTTTTAACCATGAGGCCAAGGGCACTTTTGGGGTTTCCTCTGCAGCACAAACCCTGGGTGGTCCCCTCGGCAAGACGGCAGGCGCCGGGACCCAAGGGCAATAGACGCTCCCCGGCAAGCGGGGCGCTATCCTCACTACGGGTTTAGAAACGCTGCTGCCGGCCGTCAGCCGCACTCCGAACCTCCTCAAGAGTGACGGCCTTGTGCGCTCCGCGCCCCTCCTGCACCGCGCCCACTCCGCACCGTGCCTGCCCCGTGCGCACGCCTCGCACCGCGCCCGCACTGCGCCCGCACCGCGCCCGCACCGCGCCC